>BQNB010014665.1:36141-70233 GCA_026074375.1 Tanacetum coccineum | reverse complement strand
ATTATGATTGTTGTATCCATGAAGTAATACCCCAGATTAGCTTCCGCTGCTATATTGTAAAAATGGGGGTGTTACAAAGCACAACCTTCCTTAGCCACTCAAGGTCTCTTAACAGACTCTTGCTTTATTTCTCATAGAGATTACACGCATTTCTATCAACTTTCTCACTTTGAGTTAGTTGATATTGAAAAGGTGACAGTCCGCTCCAGCCTCCAATCACTAAAATCAAAGTGCACTATTGAGTCTAGAGACAAAAGAGATCATCCATAAATCTTATTAGGACACTTACCAAATTATACCTGCTATCTCACACAATGTGAATAACGAGAAATATACTAAGAGTCCTACGCATTATCCTTGTAATTTTGCCAGAACAATCGAGTGATATAATTCACAGTGAAGATGGAAATCCTGCTTGAGCCAACATCAAACAAGCTCATGGTAGGTGACTTGTGCGATTCTATATGAATCAAACTTGTGACAACTAGAAAGAAACGATGGTGCGATTCTATAAGAATCAAACTTGTTCCAGGTTATGAATTGACGATTGATGATGTATTTTGAAATGATTAACACTCTCGATGTGTCACAAAACCACTTTAGCAAAGTGATACGTCGATTGACTTTCAAATCAATTTTTTATTTCAATCGGTGAGATAGTAACTCACTGATTCATTCTTATCGTGTTGTCTGCTTTAAGACGTTCCAATAATGAGAACATGCTGAGTTTGATTAATCCGATACACATGTGTTAGAAAGATTCAATACCTCAGCTGGAAATCCTATCAAGGAGATTCTTCTTAAATTGAATCTACCTGATCACAGGTCGATCCTCACAGATTCAAAGGTTACTCCAACCAAACACGGGCGAATGACAAAGCCATATTCGTCCCCCCCGCTTTATTGGTAACTGTTTTAATGCAGGATTCTTAAAGACGAAGGTGAAGGTGCCTGATTCCAACTAACTCACAAGATTCATAACCACATGCTCATACCCGACTGACAAACATAAAGACATCATAAAAGCTCAAGCACATGTTTCAAGACTTCTGTTACTCTAATACCGTACGTCTTTCTTGAAGTGACGACGTATTAAAGTAAACGAATTTCAAAGTAGTTTCTGTCACTCTGATACCGAACGTCGTTCTCGAAGTAACGAAGTGTTATAGTTAAAGAATTTCAAGAAAGATGCAACATTAAAGCTTTTCAAGTCAACAAATCAAGAAAGGTATGAGCATGTCAGTCTAGAAGTCACAAGTTCACAAGATGGCAAAGTTAACAAGATGGCAAAATGAGATTATGCTTGGTTAATGATCTCAAGGTGTTCAAGATCACATTCGAGACAAGCTGAGGAACAAGCTCAAGACCTAAAGTCTACGATCACTACATCAAATCATAAGTTAATGATTGAAGTTATAGACTACGAGCTCAAGACTAAAGTCAAAGCATAGTAAGCTAAGTTTAAATTTTTTTGTAAATTGGAGTGACCTCCCTTAGGGGGAGATTGTTAGGAACAAGAAAAGTCTCGATCACTTCCAATATTAAATAATCAAAGCCTGTAGTTAGTCAATGTTTAGTTTATACGCTAATATGGCCTAAAGGCCCATGAAAAGCCCTACTAGGCCTATGGCCGGCCACCCTTTGTTGTATAAATACCCTCTTCATGCCTTGGAGAGGGTGGTTGGTTGGTTGTATTCTCATTTTCTCTTAATGCATTTCATGTTTAGCACTTTATCTCTCTAGAAAATACATCCTTCCTTCCACTTTCTCTCACTAGTTCTTGCTTCTCATATATCAAAGATTACTTGTATTCTACACCTTTTTAGCATCGGCAGCAGTCATGGTTGGAATGACACCTCTTGAGTCAAGAATTTGTCGTGTCAGAATATCTAACCCATTGTAGAACAAAATTACCTCATGCATCTCAGTCAAATAGTGTTGAGGACACTTCATCAAGAGTTTTTTCCCATGCTTGAAAAAGGGTTCCATTTGGCTTTTGCTAAAAGTTGTTGATTTCCTCCATTTTCTTCGCAGTTCGACCAGGTGGGAAATATTTATTCAAAAGCTTAGTCTTAAGATCTTCCCAAGTTTTGATTGAACCAGTTGGTTTGTTTCTTAGCCAATGACTTGCGGCTCTAGTTAAGGATATAGGGAAGACTCAGAGCATTAGTTGATCCACAGTGATGTTAGGAACATGGAATAAGCCAACGATTTCAAGAACTTTCTCAATGTGTTCATTTGTGTTAGCCTTAAAATATGTTGACTTACACAAATTTACACTGGTTATCATTAGGCAAGACCCGCAGGGACTAGTATTGTTAAGTTGGTATAGTTTCCCTTTTCTTGACCTATATATACCCCCTCCATACTTCCATGGAGGGGTGAAGCTCACTTTTGTAAAGTGTAAGTGTGTGTATTTTCTCTCTCTAGCACAAACATCTTCCCATCTTTTATCCTTTCTCTCTAATAACAATGGCTGCATATTTATTTCATTTTACCATACCTCTAGATCTGTTTTACCTTGTATTTTATACATGTCATTTATTCCCAAAAATTGGCATCAGATCACATGGGATGCTTAGCTAGATTGTGTGTGCGTTTTCTTGGTTAGTTTAGATCAAAAGTTTAGTTTTGTGGAGAGGGTGGTTTTATCGAAGTTATGCTGGTGTATTGGTTGTCTCCGCTTTGAGTCATTAGAGTCTCTCAGAGTTTCGTACCGTATGTTATTGAATTTACTATCTGTGATGTTAAATTTTATGTTTTTATTGTTGCTATAGCCTTCTAGTACCAAGTTGTGCAAAAGAAACCAAGCAAAAATGTTCAAAAAGGTGATTTTTAGGTGAAAAACTATGTTTTTCTAGTCAGCGAGTTGAGGTTCTGAGAGATTTCAAAGTAGCGAGTTAAGGTACTGTGTTAGAGAGTTGGCCATAGTGTGTCAGAGAGTTGTCCTTTTTGGAGGTAGCGAGTTGCAGGTAGCAAGTTACAGGTAGCGAGTTATAGGTAGCGAGTTACAGATAGCGAGTTGATGAACAGGTTATACGAAGACAAAATTATCTATGCCAAATCTAAACAAAACTCCGGCCACATTTTGACTCAGTAGCGAGTTGAGTGTTTGAGACAGAGGTGACTAAGTCAACGGGTCAACAAAAATCAAAAAGAAAAGAACAGACTCAATCAAACCTATATCCATAAACCACAAACCAACAACATCATCACCACAAATTCAGATCTAACCCTAAAAAATCCATTGTCACATCATCACAAATCCAAGACAATCTAATTCCCTTCGTCACAATAACAATACCATCTCCATCTCCTTCATCCCACATCATTGACTCGAAACTAAAATTAAATGATAATGAACTCAGATTAAGGTGGATTATAATAATTGCAGAAACTGCTAAGCAGATTAAGGTTCTCACTTGCTGTTGGAACTTGTTCTTAAAGCAGATCAGTTATGACAGATAATAGTGAATGATCCAAGACACTTCGCAGATATAGAGTTCACATATTACAACGTATGAGAATCATCATAGATCATTGTGAAGGTACTAAAACCCATGACTATATAGTTAGAAAAATTTCTGGAAAATTAATGATTGAACTGTATAACAAAAATGTTTTGCCTCGTCTTTTTTCGAATTATCACACAAGAAACTATAACCGAACCTACCCCTGAGACCTCTAGGTGGGGATCTTGCAGTCCGCAACTCCGATGTAATGACCGACTCAGATTTTCAGAATGCAGGTACTGTCATATCATGCTTGGCTGACTATAGAGAGCTGAAAAATAAATTTGTGGGAAACAAACAACAGAAAGGTTGGGGGTGGCTGCTATCATTTAATTTGATATTGGTAGATCTATGTCGAAGCATCCTCGATTGATGAGCTGGAAACAAACAACAGAAAGGTTGGGTTGTGCTATCATTTAATTTGAATATAATACACGAGATATGATGATTCCTTTTGTATGATATAAGAAGACAGACGGAGTTGGATTGAGTGTGTCAGATTGGAGAGATAAGATAGGCAGTATTGACTACGTTTTCTTTTGGTGCGTGGGATTAGGTTATGAGGTAAATTAGGGTAAAGACTAATTCTTATACTCCTCAATTTTAGGGTTGGTTAGTAAAAATCATGTGGGTCGGGTTTCCTACCATTTGGAGTGGGCTACAATTTGTTTTTTGGCAAACCGGGTTTCACAAGAAATTAGGCCGAGCATCATGTTTATTTAAGCCGGGTATATTCATTTAAATGGTGTTGGGCTGGACTAAGGCTTATTGATGATTGGGCTGAATTGATTTTTAATCCAAAATTTATTAGTTTTAAGCTAGTAATTTTGTTGGATTAAGTCGGGTACAACAACGCTATCACGACAAGTTTGACTAGACAATGTTTTTTTGTTGACGATATTCAAAAACAACATTTGTTCTAGTTTAATGACATTTAAACAACAAACACGATACATAACGCTAAAAAGATCCTGAAAAGATTCAATAAATGTCAAACGGCTAAGAATTTGGATTTTAATGACAAGTGATCACGGAGTTAATTTGGTATCCCTTATTTGAGACCGAAGTTGGGTTTCACGAAGGTGTCTACTTATTTCATCATCGAGACTTCCTTCTACTTTCTACCCCTTTTCTTTAAACTCAATCTATCGATTGATGACTTTCTTGAACGTATACAGCTTATGATTAAGACTTGGATTATCTAGTTATTTCTTGATGTAAGGAGTTACATTGTAGTGCTCACGGGCTATAGCTATCACTTCAAGGAGTTACATTGTAGTACTCAGTGTCACACGCAGATGTCAATGTGGATAATTTCAAGAGGTGGTGTACTTCTTATACTTTTTTGGTTGGGTATAGAGTACTTATAGATTTAATCTTGCACCGTTCTTCAATCAACAACAGTGCAAGATTAAGTAACAAATTTGGGCGATTCTACTTCATTTTCAAGTTTGGTATATCGGGTTTACTTCACCAAGTGATCATAATAATAGCCGACAGAATACG
The DNA here is from genome assembly GCA_026074375.1 of Tanacetum coccineum. Classification (NCBI taxonomy): domain Eukaryota; kingdom Viridiplantae; phylum Streptophyta; class Magnoliopsida; order Asterales; family Asteraceae; genus Tanacetum; species Tanacetum coccineum. The sequence continues at coordinate 65,215 of BQNB010014665.1, read as the reverse complement.
AGGTTGGTAAGTTAGCCAAAGAGTTTAAAGGTTGAGATGTAATCAGCAATTCTCACGGGATATTATTATGCTATTCCAAGACAAAGGTACTTCACAGTCTAAGCAAAATTCTCAAAGTTCTTTAACAACATTCATATACAAGACCTTGATTATACCAAGTTTTCTTGATTCTTTCCTCATCTCCTCTACGGTTTCTAAAGATAAGAGGGTAATGGTTTGTTTGGATCTTAAGATTTGTGCTTAAGACAAGAACTTCTCGAGTATATGTGCGTACACGACAATGATGCTTCCAAGAGTTCACAACCATCATAGGGGGAAATGTGTACATCCGGGACTTAGTTGACTTTGATGTTACCGTGTCAACTTCCAGGGGGAAGTAATGTATACTACTTTACTAAGTATGGTTTATGAAGTATTCTGCATACGTGAGAAAAATTATTGTTGATTTCTCGCATGTACCCCCGAAACGGATATTCACCAAGACCCAATGACAAGTAGCAATAGTATTTGGTGTGGTTTTTCTTCTACAAAATTCCGATGTGCACGTCAATGACATATAGAAGATGGTTGAAGCTACATCAAAGTTTCAAAATTTACTCAAGATAGGGATGTTGGTTTGGGGGGAAGCTGATTCAGAAACTTTGCCAAAAAGGAGTCTATGAAGAAAGCTTTTAAAGACATGCTGCATGAATTGGGGGGAAGTTAATCCAACTCATGCATACTATAATGGTTCCAGAACAAGTAAAGACAATGAAGATCCAAGCTGGAGTACAAGTTTTAAGACAAGGAGAACTCAAAAGACATCTTCAGCTTTGGAAGTGCTTTGGAAGACTTTATTTTATTATAATTGTACTTGATAGGAACATTGTAACTAATCTCGTATGTCCACATATTAGGGGAAGATTGTTAGCCTTAAAATCTGTTGACTTACACGAAGTTACACTAGTTATCATTAGGCAAGACCCACAGGGACTAGTATTGTTAAGTTAGCATAGTTTCCCTTATCTTGACCTATATATACCCCCTCCATACTTCCATGGATGGGTGAAGCTCACTTTTGTAAAGTGTAAGTGTGTGTGTTTTCTCTCTCTAACACACACATCTTCCCATCTTTTATCCTTTCTCTCTAATAACAATGGCTGCATATTTGTTTCATTTTACCATACCTCATGATCTGTTTTACCTTGTATTTTATACACGTCATTTATTCTCTACAATTTTTGGTAACCAAATATCACTTCACTTCATATTGAATAAAATAATTAAGCTAGGAGATGATGAAAGAAATCATAGTGAGAGAAACAAGAGAGAGAAATGAAAGAGAATGGTTGTTTAATTTGCAAGTGAAAATTAAAAATGAGACCAACACCCTTTCCATCCTCGGAGAGGTGTATTTATAGTTAAACCAAGAGGCTTACATGCCTTGGTATTTCTACGGGCTGGGCTTGAGATTACTTGGGCTTTCACCGAATACACGTGACCGATTAGCTTACATAAAAGAGCCCGTTTACCCAATCTAGCCTATTACAACGTTACTTAATTAAATGACTGAGACCTAATATTCTTAGTGAACGAACTTCCTTGTTCGACTCAATATTTGAGGCTAACAATCTCCCCCGAAGTTAGTTTAATGTGACACTCCTTCGTGAGATCAAAGAGATTGCTTTTGTCGTTAAGCTCTTATGATCTTTGTCTCTGTCTACATTGTAGGCTTGTTCCTTCATGTTTTGCGATCTTTGATCTTGAGCCTTTGTCATTGTCTTTTGACTTCGTCTTTACGTTTGAGATCTTTAAATCTTTATCCTTCCGTCTTGATCGTCTTTGCCGCCTTGCGATCTTGTATCTTGACCAACATGCTCATGCTTTGAATCATCTAGAAAGCTTGCTAACAATCTCACTTGATAGACTTGATAATTGAAAGAAGATCTTGTATATCAGAGTTTGCGGAAGTATTTGTCTTTGAGTTTGAGCTTTCTTGATTCTTGAATCTTGATGCTCATAGTCTGTCTTTGTAGTTTGAGCATGAGCATGTGGCAATGAATCCGACTTCAGCTGGAATGGGATACCGCTACCACCATATAACCTGCAAGTTTACGTTAGTGATAATCAACAAATATGAACGAGAGTGTCTTTGTCACTTTGTCGAATAAGGTTGTAATAACCACGGTTCCTCGTTAATCAGTATAAATACTGCCTGTGATCAGATAGAATTCAAATGAATCTTCTTGACAGGGTTTCACAGCTACACTAGCCATTCTCGTTACCAAAGCGTCTCAAAGCAGACAACACGGTAAGAGTGAATCAGATAGTTACTATCTTTCTGATTAAGCCGTCAATTCATTTACTGGAACAAGTTTGATTCACATAGAATCGCACCATCATTTCTTTCTAGTTGACACAAGTTTAATTCATATAGAACCGCACAAGTCACCAACCAAGAGCTTTTTGATGTTGGCTCAAGCAGGATTTCCATCTTTATAGTGAATACTTAAGTATTACTCGGATGTTCTGGCAATACCGCAAGGATAATGCGTAGGACTGTTGTTAACAGCTTGTGAACTTATTGGTGTTTAACAAGTGTTTGTAATGAAATGTGTCCTAATGAGATTTATTTATTGATCTCTTGGCTCTAGACTCGATTAGTGCGTTTTGGTTTTAGTACCCGGAGGCTGGAGCAGACTGTTACCTATTTAATATTAACTAACTCGGAGTGAGAAAGTCATTAGAAGTCGTGTGTATCTCCGTGACAAATGAGACAAGTTTCTGTTGAGAGAAACTCGAATGGCTAGGAAGGGTTGTGCATTGCATCACTGGGTCCATGATGTCATCTTCAATATCAGATTCATATTTGTGAAAGCCGATGGATTATGTATTGACCCGGTTTCTGCCTAAGGTTGTATGGAGGGCTTCTTTCTTTTCACCCTTTATCCTTACATTTCTTTTTCATTCTTCAACCCCTTCAATGCTTACCAAGACGTCATTACTAACACCTTGTTGTGATTGTTCCAGTGTTAGCTCAATCTTAGTCGGCATTATTCCCGTATACTCATTCATCTCCAATCATACCTAAGGACTGCTATTTCTAACTATGGGATATCCTTGTGTAGATCCCTCCAGTTCTGGTTGGATCATAGGACTAATACCTAACCTAACCACCTTATGACTTCAGAATTGTCGTGAATTAAGATGTTGTTGGGTATGAGATCGTAACCATAAAACCTTTTTCGAAGAGTATGAAACACTTTGAGTCGATTAGATCACTTATTATTTTCAAGATCACATTTTAATTACATTTCTCCCTTTATTTTAAATATTAATTCACTTAGATTTTGAAATACTTTGTGATTAAAATTTGTCATGAAAATCCGGTACAAAAAATATTTTTTGCATAAATTATATGGAATATTAACTTGCTCCCCCTTAATTTTATATATGTTTGACACCAAAAAAATGATACCAAGTTGTAAAATGAATAGAAAATTGAGGGTTTGCATTGTTAAGCACACAATTTTGAAAGATTATGAATTGTCATTGAAGAATTCTTAAAAAAATTGCGCTCAACCACTTAATCATTTTATAACATACAATCTATTGAGTAGTCATTATTATTCCAGATATGTTTTTTAGACTTCTTTATAATGTGTTGAATACATAAGAATTGTCATGTGATGATGTATCCAACAACATTAAAACATTGTTTTTTGAAACCCCCCTCCCCTCAAACATTGACTCATTTTAAATAATGACACCAATTGTAGAAGAATTGTCTTGTAAAACTTTATGAGGGAAGGAGTGTTGAACACACAATTTTGAAAGATTATGAATCGTCAGTGAGAAATTCTTGAAAAATTGTGTTCAACTTTTTAAAAAACATCATGTTAGAAGACTTCTCTTCTAACGCTAAGGATAAGCGCACATATTCGTACACTCTCCTTTGTCGTTCGGGTCCGAGTTTCAATCTGAGAGTGATTACAAGTCATTACGAAAATTAGAAATGACATGTTTTGAAAGCATTTGAAACTCCTGCTCGAAATTCATTTGCACGCCAGTGTCGATGTTAATCAACATTTCTAGGTACGTAAATGTTATCGATTCCAAGAGACATGTCGAGAAGATTACTTTTTGTGAAACATTTTCGATTTTTTGATTTTGTGAAATTTTATATTTTTGTATTTGGTTTTATAAAGATATTTACATGTTGACCTCAACATTGTTATGTGATGGTGGAATAGTAATTCCAACTCTTGTCGTGATATAGTTGTCTTGTCGACTAGAGGAACAACTTTTGGAACTAGCTTTGAACTGGACGGTTCATTGCCATGGTCGTGAATTCCGAGTTCTGAACTATTTTGATCAGAAGTCATTGCTTGTTCATCAGATCAAAATTCCTTGAAGCTCTGGTTTTTGAGATATCAGTCTTTTCAGCAACCAAACTCTGAGTCCTTCTTTTTTTGGATTGAAAGATGTACCTGCACTTAAGTTAAAAGTACATGCACTGACATTAAGAGTTTGTTCGCATTCATATTGGTTAGTGATATCTTCATTTGAACCATTTGTGGGTTCACTATCAACCTTGGTTGTGCTAGATGTGAATATCTTTCCAGTAGGAACCCACCTAAGACCAACTGTCTTGAAAATTTTACCCGTAGGTTTCCACCTAAGACAAGATCTAGGAGTCATTGTTTTCTCAAGCACAACGGAAGTATTTTTGATTGAAAACCTATGTCCTTTTGAGATCTGTCTTTCTGGTTTCTTTGCAACACTTATTTGCTCTACGGGTTTGTTTCTTTTCTTTGTCTTATTAGATGGAACCTTAGCACGTGAGTTGACTTCTTTCAAGAATTTTGTTACACAAGAATCATGATTTGCATTAAAGACACATTTCTGACATGTCGAGCAAACAAAATGTTTGGAGTCGGAAAATTTTCTAGAATTCCTAGAGTGTTCTGCTATGGGCACAATCTTTGTCGTGACAAGACTATTCTTGGATGCAGGCCAATTCCTAGATGTTTGAGTATTGCTTCTAGGTTTTGGTTTGCTACCATTATATGTGCTTTATGATTTAGCAGAAGGTATCACACTAGGTTTGGAATTCCTACCTATTTCTTGTGTCTTTTTCTTAGCTTCCTCTAGGTAGTGATTATGAACCATGTCATTTGAGCTATACCTAGATGAGCTAGGTGTAATCATGTGATGAGGTTTTTCAAAGGCAGATTCTCTTTCCGTAGGCAAATAATATGAAGTGACTAGTTTTGGCAAATCGTTGTTCACATCAACCTGGGAGGCAAACAGTGGTTTTGAAATTCTAGGTCGCTCAGACTTAAACGTAGTCGGTTGTCTAACAACTGATTGTTTCTATGTGGTTGTAAAACCGGCTTCCCTAAGATTGATGATTTTGCAAACTTAGTATTCACACTATTTCCTGTTAATTTTCTTAACTCATTTTTTAATGCTGCAATTGCAAATCCTTTTTCCTGAAGTTGAGCTTTGAACTCAGCATTTTGTGCAATCAAAGAAGTTGTGTGTTCTATAGTCTTAGCTCTCATTGTCTTGATAGAATCAAACAGTTCTTTGTAATGCCTTTTCAAAGTCTCATTTTCCTTAAGTAATTTAGCTACTTTATGTTCCAATTCGATGTTTAATGTTTCAATTACATCTATGTCATGTTTAATCTTGGCTTCATTACTTTTTACTTTCGAAAATTGACCATGTTGCCCTTCTTTTAAAGCTTGATTTTGATATTTAAGTTCAAGATTAACACAATGTGCTTCCATTCTTAAAAAATCTTTTTGAAATTGGGCAACGGTCTTTTTGAGACAAGTATTTTCAAATTCTAGAGATTAATTTATGAGTTTAGTTGTCTGGTCATCAGTTAATTTAGCAAGAAAAGGACATGTGTCATGACATTGTTCAGCATTCTGGTCAACCTCTCCTTCATTATTGAATTCAGGTTGCTCAGTATGTTGTTGTCCTGTAGCAAAGACATTGATTTCAATAGTCGTTTGTACCTCAGCCATTGGCTATTCATCATATATGGGTCTGATATCTGCATCATCAGCATGTGCATCATTTCATGATCTGCCGCTTGTATCCTGCTCTTTTGATTCTGTCTCACTGCTTTATGTGTCAACCAAACTATCATCCAATGCTTTACTCGAATCAACCTTTTCCTCTGTTGTCTGCATTTGTCTTTCATTCACCCTGATGTCATACTCTCGTTTATGATGTGCTCTTTTATCAATCGACTTCTTAACAGATTCCATGTGTTGCATCAGTGTATCACGAAATTCTGGAATCTCGAGCTGAGTGTATTGTAGAAAGTAGTTGCGTGTCATTACAACATATTCATCATCCAAATAAATCCGTGACTTGATGAACATCTGAAACTATGTCTCGAGTACTTTAAAAGCAGCCATGGATCCAATCTCTTGAAATTCTTCGTTATCAAGTTGCTTTTCTAGTTGATCCATGTTTAGGAACATTATGCCTGTGAAAGTCTCTACATCTTGACCAAAGAGTGTCGCAAATGCACGTTTGAATCATGACTCAGTTTGAGTTCCTTTTAAGTCATTGTTTGAAAGAAGATTGAGGTGTGAATGAAGTTGTCAAAAAGATACCATGCAACTCTTTTTTGTTTTGTCTTGAATTTGTTGCATTTGTTGTTCTTTCGAATTCGAACACGAAGATAAAGTATCTTTCGTTTCCATTTTACCATGAATTATGAAGTGAAAATGATTAAAGGATCTTAAGTAGATGTGTTGTGATTGAAGTTGTGGTAAAATGAATACAATTAACGTCCACAGGATATTACAATTCTATGATTTAAACCGAGAAAAGAAATGGAATCTTTTACGGGATTTTACAAAATCAAGAAGAAACCGCGAAATAATGATTAATTGTTGATTGATTAATTGTATTATGATAAACTTTGGATCGTTACAATGATTAGTGATTGTATGTTAAAAGTGGTGATTGATTGTTTGAATTGGTGAATTGTTGTTCAAGTTTGTTAAGGTTACAGGTTGAAATTTGTCAAGTTGAAAATTTAGTCCAAAAGTCCACAACTCGCTACCCTGTAACTCGCTGTTCTGATAACTTGCTATTCTGACAACTCGCTAAGCTCAAATCGCTAGAATCTTTGACAACTCGCTATTCTGAAAAAATTTGGACAGCGTAACGTTTGACTTTGACCTTGGAAAATTTCTTCAATGTACCTGTCAACTCGCTACACCAACTGGCTACTCTAACTCGCTACACCAACTCGCTACTCTAACTCGCTAACAAGAAATCAAATGAACAGCTTTTCTTTTCTCAAGTTGCTAGAAAATGGTCTTCAGATAACCTGTACTCGCTGGCACCAACTCGCTACTTGTAACTTGATATCGCCAACTCGCTACCTGCAAGAAAAGTCAACTCGCTACCTCAACTCGCTACCTGTAACTCGCTACCTGTAACTCGCTACCTGTAACTCGCTACCTGCAACTTGCTACCTACAAAAAGGTCAACTCTTTGACACAATATGGCTGACAACTCTCTGACATAGTACCTTAACTCGCTACTTTGAAATCTCTCAGAATCTTAACTCGCTGACTAGAAAAACATAGTTTTTCACCTAAAAATTACCCTTTTGAACGTTTTTGCTTGGTTTATTTTGCACAACTTGATACTAGAAGGCCATAGCAACTATAAAAACATGAACTTTAACATCACAAATGTCAAGATCAAAGAGAACCAAGAATAAGACTATAAATCTTCAAAAGCTAAACTTTTGATCTAAACTAACCAAGAAAACGCACACACAATCTAGCTAATCACCCCATGTGCTCTGATGCCAATTGTTGGTAACCAAATATCACTTCACTTCATATTGAATAAAAGAATTAAGCTAGGAGATGATGAAAGAAATTGTAAAGAGAGAAACAAGAGAGAAATGAAAGAGAATGGTTGATTTACTTGCAAGTGAAAATTACAAATGAGACCAGCACCCTCTCCATCCTTGGAGAGGTGTATTTATAGTTAAACCAAGAGGATTACATGCCTTAGTATTTCTATAGGCCAGGCTCTGGATTACTTGTGCTTTCGCCCGATACACGTAACCGATTAGCTTACATAAAAGAGCCCGTTTACCCGATCTAGCCTATTACAACGTTACTTAATTAAATGACCGAGACATAATATTCTTAGTGAACGAACTTCTTTGTTCGACTCAATATTTGAGGCTAACAATTTGCATCCTCATTATCCAAACCGCTAAACGTGTTTTCTCGAAGCTCCTTAAGAAATTGTCCTTTCAGTTCAAATTGATCTTTGTTATTAATTTTAGGCCTAGCAACTCCTGATCCATAGTTCGTTCGGGTCTTGCTCATGTATTGCTCCATTGTTTCTGCCATTGCTTCCTCTTCTTCTTCTTCTTCTTCTGAGTATTCTTGGTCAGAAAGTAGATTGAAATAAGGCAATCTCAATTCGTCAAGGCTTAGAGTCTTGAAGTGTCTCCTTGATGATCAAAATTCTCGTTCAGGTTCTTTGTAAGGTGTAAATAGTTCGTTTGTAGAACTCCTTGTCATGCACTACCTGAAACAAGGGATAAACAATCAGTAGGATTTGTTCTGAAGAAAGGTAAAAAATTTGGCATGAAAATCAATCACAGAAAACTTAGAATTTGCTTCTGTTCCAGATGATCGATACGCCGTATCCAATGAAAGTGGATACGCCGTATTAATCTGATGGGATGAATACACTGTATTGGACAGAAAGCTGGATACGCCGTATCTGATGGAAGTGGATACGCCGTATTCAACTGTCGACCAGAACAGTGTATTTAAGAAAAACAATTAAATACAAATATACAAATATTACAGAATATACAAGAATATACACTAATCTAAATTACACTAATCCTAAGGGTTAGATCTAATCTAATGTTAAAAACCAAAATATCAAATAAAAATCAAGATTAATTTTCACTCCCCGGCAACGGCGCCAAAAACTTGATGTGTCGTTGTGTGGTGTATATTTTATTGATTCAAGTTTTAAATTTATATTTTGCCGACTAAACCAAAAACAACACTTTAACGGGCAGTGTACCCGATCGGTAGTAGTTTCGTGGTAAGTAGGGTGTCGAACACTTGAAGCGAGGTTAAATCTATCAATTTAATTAATATCTTGGTTATCTAATCTATGTTAATTCTATTCTATTCTAAACCTATGTTAAACCTATGTCAGTCTAAATCCTAATTCTAACGGGAAAAGGGGGTTTTCAGCCTGAGAGACTGGCACGGTTTGGTTGGTGACTACAATCAATTCAAGGCACTTTAACCCACGCAAGCTAATAAACAAAAGATAAAAGAGCGGTCGAGCCAAATATAAGAAAACTGTATTAACCATTATTAATCCGATTAGAAAGTTGGTTTGTTTATTAAGTGCAATGATTTCTTCTCTCGAGGTGGCATATCATTCTTAAGACTTAGGCGTTACATCATCCTAAGACCTAGACACATTAATTCTGTCACAATTAAAGCATCCGCATAAAGCATCCTTATTTGCTGATTATAATCTATCTTAGGGATTAAAGCAATGGTGATCTTATTAAACCCTAGCTCATAGAGACTTTACCCACTTACCGCTTAATGGCAATTTATACATTAGTAGTCCACTTGTCCAACTATCCAATGGAATCAGAACGTTACTTGTTGAATTATCTAGGTCACCTGCTAGTCAACACGATCAATAAACCATTGGTAATATCTAATTAACTAGGTGAGCCCGAAGCGTATCCTAGACACAAACTTAGAAGGACAATATTTGTGTAACTATAATTCTAGATGTATGAATTAATATATGGAGAGCTATCCCGGACTCTAGATCTACTTGGTCCGCTTCATTAGATCCAGTTGAATGATAGGTCACATACAAAAGCGCGTAAACAGGTATTAATTGATAAACATAAACAAGCATACAACAATAAATCAAGAAATCTAGATAAACGAATACCAAACATTCAAATCTTCATAATAATGGCTAATACTCGAAGGTATTAGCCTTCAAACGTCATAATAAATACAAGAGAAATTATTTAGCCAAGGTAAACTAACCGAGTTAATGAATGATACCAAAAACTGAACGATTACTAACGTATATGGAATTACACTTTGTCTCCTATGGAATTGATAACGTTGCTCGCGCCACTTCTGCTTGTTTTTATTCTCCTCTGAAAATTGACTTTTAAGTTTAAGGTATCGAGTAATATTATATTAGCCACACTTAAAACTCGTTTTTGAGTTTTCTATTTATAAGGTCTGGAAGTCGGTTGGATACGGCGTATCCAAGTGTTGGATACGATGTATTAGAGATTTCTTGGAGTAGGGATAACGCTTGATATCTTTCAGAATATTTAAATACTATATCTTGAATATGGCGTATTGAGTCTCTCTGGATACGCGTTTATGCTTGTATTCCCTCTGAGTCTTTGGTCTTTGGTGAGTGCAGGCACGGATACGCCGTATCTTCCTTGATGGATACGACGTATTAGTCTTCAGAACTGTAATCTTCAAAATATCTTCATTTAAGCTCCAGAATGCGTGTCTTTTGCTATCTTTCACCAATTACTCCATAATGACTGCAATTCTTAAATATAAACGATTAAGTAACAATTCTTTGCAATAACTATACAAAATGGGTTAATAACATGGGATAAATGATGCTATAAAATAGACGTTATTTGATGTCATCAAATGTCACCTCCATTTAATCGCAACAGTGTCACCTTATCAAGTTCAAATTCAGCCATAATATCCGCCTGTAAAATTCTACGTAAAAGTTTATAATCAGCAACATAACGCAACAAATTTAAATATCAAAATCTATTAGCAATATGAAAACATATCAAGTACCTGAGATGCATCAGGAATGTTTACAGGTACGATTGAGCCAATACATTTCTCTTCCCTGCGCATTTACTTTTTTCTTTCTGCCTAAGATTTATCTTTTTTGTTAAAAAAATAATCCAAACATCTCAAAAAAAGGAATTGTTACATACCTGAGCAGGCAACAAGATTTGATGCTCTGCAACAAGTTAATTCCCACTCCACTTAACTGCTATATGTGCACAACACAATCCAGAATCCTTCAATTGACCTAATCAAGACACACTGTGGTTGTCAGACATGATCCTTTTGATTATCCTAACGGGTTTTATCAGCTCATCTAAGTCGACTACACCTAAATCAACAGACTCGCTACTAATTAATGTTATCCTTTGACCGCTTGTCACCTCCCCAAATTCCTCATCACTAAATCCTAAACTGATATATTCAGTAAGTTCTCCTTGACACAACATATCCCCATCATCATCCCTCAAATTATGCTTCTCAGATATGGGCATTGCCTCTCCACCCCTAACAGAACAAAAATAACAACCCCTTGAATTCTTTTGGTTTTGTTCCAGTGAATGTTGTTGCTTCCTTTTCAACCCTATTTTTCGGCTTTTAGGATGGTGAAGCTTGCACTTTGAACCTTGAGGGCAAGCGTCTGTTGCTTCAAATACTGGGCATGCATATGTGTGCTTCTTTCGACACTGCAAGTTAGAGATATGATATTTTTACACAATTAAATATCAGTGTGTTGTGGGCCTATGATTGTCTCAAAAGAATATAGTGTAACATCCCGTTATTTCAGGTCATTTTACGACTCCATTCTTGCCATTATTTATTTTTAGGGTTTTATGCGTTCGCTTTTAATTTTTATGGTTAAGTTAAATCGCGTAAACTAAAAATCAACAATCAACGTAAACGGGCACCAAACAAATAATGGTTTACGTCAGGCAAGCATTATATTATTTTTACGAAAGTAATAATCAACTTTTTATAATTTATTTTTATTGGTTACGTAAAACGTTTACGTTTTGCAATAAAATACATTTAGGCATACCGGGAAGCACAAATACCTATCCATACTCAATCAAATACCTACAATTATACCCAATACTTAAATTTTTTATATTTTCTTATATATGTACATATGTGGTCGATTTTATACATAGAAAACACAAAGAAGATATTATCAAATGGCTTCTATAATCAAGCACATGGGTTTAAACACAATGGCAAGCAAACTTTTGCTAGCTCCCTTACACATTATTAACTTCCTTACACCTTTCATCAACTCTCTTACAAACTAGTCATTCAAGCCTTAATACCATCGTTTTGCAAATGGTTTTGTAGATATTTAGCCTATATAAAGGATTCTATTCACAAGTATTCATTCATATCATTTCACTTAGCAAAAATCAAAAGAAATCCTTTCATTTCCAAGTCCAAAACCCATGGCTCATTTAAGCTCATAAAATATTTTATAGTTTTCATTTTTCAAGTATTACAAGTATACAAAGGTTAATATTAGGCATATCTAAGGTGTTGCAAAAGGTATTGGAAGCTTGGTTGGGTGATTATAAAGGGTTTATACAAGTGAAAGATTTAGGATTTTCAAGTGAAAGTTAGGGTTTTATATTAAGTATTTAGGGTTAATACTTAGGGTTTGATTGTTAGTATCATCTTCACTCATCATATTAAGGTCTTATATAAACCCTAATCTCTTCAAATTATTCATTTCATATTTTATATAATTGTTATATAGTTAATCATCACCTAGTTATATTCTATACATGTTTATGAAATAACATTATATAAATAATAAAAACATTAAATCAAGTATTTTTAATAAATAATCAATTGTTGGTCAAGTATACTTTTTTTTACAAATACAAATACATGGACATTTATTTTTCAAAGTACAAATTTATATTGTTTAATTGTATAAATTAAACAAACATGTTTAGGTAGTGATGTAACTATATAGAATTATATGTTGTGTTAGTTATCCAAAGTACATTGTACTCATATGATCTATATTTAATTAGGTTGCATTCGGACCATACGTGACGATTTACATATTTGATTTATATGTCAAATACATTCACTGAGGTGAGTTCATAGCCCCATTTTTATACGATTCCAATGATTTACAATTCTCGGGGTGAGAAACATGCATTGTTTTACATTTGGACACAAGTACACTTTTAACAAATTACGAGTTTGCCTAAGTAGCTATAACCCACTATGCCCATGAATCATGAACTGTTAATTACTGGATTGTAAGCGCGAATGTTATGAATAGATCTATTTGGGATTGACATCCCCGTTCGGGTGAGTAGCGCTCACTAGTTTCGGAGGTATCGAAACGACGAATGTATACCATGTCAGAACAATTTGGATGTTGCGGGTTGAACATCTACACGGGCACATTATTTGCATTAATTTGCATACATATATGTTGTAGCTTCAGTGTCATGAGCTTAGTGCATTTCGTAATTACTTTTGAGATATTGTATGTGTTACATGTCTTACACTTGGAAATCTTGCGGTCCTACTTTATACATTACTTAAACCTGTGAATTCACCAACTTTATGTTGACGTTTTAAAGCATGTTTTTCTTAGGTCAATAAGGCAAGAACAAGGATACATTGGTGGTCATCATTTTGGAGTCATATTATCATAAAGATTTAAGTGCATTACATTTTGGAATATTTGTTATGTATTAAAATCTTTTCACATTTCGAGGATGAACAAGTTAAGCTATGGGCTTTTGTAACAAACAATTTAATTAATCCAATGTATCATTTTTAAACGACTCATATAGAGGTCGTTCTCACATCTTGTGTTATTGATCTATGATGTAACACTCTCAGACCCATATTCCGCTGCGACCCTATTTGGGGGTGTTACAGATTGGTAGCTAGAGTCAAGGTTATAGAGAACCAGGTCAAATAAACCTTAAATCAAGTATTTTTAACAATTAATGAATTTGTTGGAACAAGTAATAACTATATATTTACAAATACAAATACGTTGACATTTAATTTTTTTCTAAAGTTAACAAATTTATATTTTATAATTTGTATAAATCAACAAACATGGTTTAGGGTGGTATGTAACAATATAAAATATATGGTCGTGTTAGTTATCCAAAGTATATTGTACTCATACGACCTATATTTAATTAGGCTGCATTCGAACTATACGTGACGATTTTCATATTTGATTTATATATCAAATATATTCACTGAGGTGAGTTCATAGCCCTATTTTTATACAATTCCAGAATTTACAATTCTCGGGGTGAGAAACATGCATTGTTTTACAATTGGACGCAAGTACACTTTAACAAATTACGAGTTTGCCTAAGTGTCTATAACCCACTATGCCTATGAATCATAACTGTTAATTACTGGATTTAAGCGCGAAAGTTATGAATGATCTATTTGGGAATTGACATCCAGTTCGGGTGAGCAGCGCTTACTAGTTGATGGAGGTACCGAAAGCGACGAATGTTATACCATTCCAAACAATTTTTGATGTTGCGGTTTGAACAACTACATGCACATTATTTGCATTAATTTGCATACATAAAGTTGTAGCTTCAGGTCAAGAGCTTAGTGCATTGTTGGTAATTACATTTTGATATAATTGTAGTTTACATGTCTTACATTTGAAATCTCGCGGATCATACTTTATACATTTACTTAACCTGTGAATTCACTGACCAATTTATGTTTGACGTTTTAAAGCATGTATTTCTCAGGTCAATAAGGCTATAACAAGGATAACATTGTGGTCCTCATTTTGGAGTCACATTGATTATAACGATTTAAGTACATTACATTTTTAGAATAGTTTTACGATGTAATAAAAATCTTTACACATTTAAGGAGAACTAAGATAGAGTTAATGGGCTTTGTAAAAACAATATATTTAATGCCAATGTATCAATTTCAAACCCGACTCATATAGAGGTTCGATCACATACATGTAGCAATTGATCCTATGATGTAACACTCTCAGACCCATATTTCGCTGCGACCCTATTTGGGGGTGTTACTGATTGGTATATAGAGCCAAGGTTATAGAGAACCAGGTCAAATGTTTTTAGTTGTTTTACACGGGACATACATACACTATTTGGTTGCATTAATTGGTTAAACTAGATGCTTACATGATTTATATACGTATTTATATTATATTACGTATATGCTATACTGGTCTTATGTAATATACTTATATAAGTTTATATTATTGTTTCAGGGATTGTTACGGATATAGTCATGTTATCGGATTCTGCTCATTCTACTGTGCATATACTTTCATTTCCTCTGAGGCATGATCATGGAGTATCCTGACTATGGACCCTTACGAGGAGGTTTCCCAACAAGGGCAGGCATCACCATTGTCACCAGCTTATGTGCCTGACTCTATAGAGCTAGAGCATCATATACCAATGTACGTTCTGTAACCAGATTACCCGGAGTATCTTGCTCCATCAGATGATGATATTCCAGTTGAGGATCAGCCTCTACCTGCTGATGCTTCACCTGCAACCCTATCACCGGGTTATGTGGCTGACTCTGATCCGGAGGAGGACTCGATTGACTATGTTGCCAATGTTGATGACGATGAGGAGGAGGAGGAAAAGTCCTCCGAGGATGACGATGATGAGGAGGAGGAGCACCTGGCTCCTATCGACTCTAATGCTATTGCTTCTCTAGCTGTTGATCCTGTCCCCTCCGCTGAGGAGACAGATCCGTTTGAGACCGATGAGTCTGCGGCTACACCACCACCACCTGCATACTGTACTACTTCTAGGATGTCTGTCTGAACCCAGACACCTATACCATTTCCTTCTAAGACAGAGGTTGCTAGGCTTCTTGTCTTACCTACTCCACCACCATCTCCACTTACTCCATTATCATCACCACTTCCCCATATTCCCTCACCACCATTACCACCCACACATACTAGCCCTACTTACGCTGAGGCATCTTTGGGCTACAGAGCAGCCGAGATTTGGTTGAGAGCTGCATCACCACTACCATTACCTGCACCATCCACTAGCCGCAGAGCTGACATTCCCGAGGCTGACATACCACCTCGGAAGAGGTTGTGTTTGACTGCTCCCACACCTAGGTTTGAGGTTGGGGAGAGTTCTGCTGATGCTGCTGCTAGACAGTCGGTGTGATAACCGGTAATTTTCCCAGGGTTAAGTATTATAAAGTATTATAATTTTGTATCTTGAAGTCTTTTGATCTTGTCATTTTTCCTGATGAAAGCTGAAAAGTTGACTTCAGTTGACTATTTTTGCGTAAAACGGTTACTGTTTAACCGGGGATTTGATGGAGTTTTGAATTTCGGGAAAGAATCACTTTTGATTCGTCTTTCCATTTCGAAGTATTTGGTTGGTATTTTAAGTAATTTCAAAAAGCTTTCTCATGATTTTTTGAAAATCATCACGCAGCGCGTACCGGCATGACAGTTATTTGGGGATAAGTTTAAGTGATTCGGAAGTGTGTAATGAGCTTATTTATTTAAATAAATTCATGATTTTGGAAAATGTTGGTTTAAAATGTAAATCGTTGGTGTGTGATTTGGAAGTTTTTAGGAAAATGGTCATTTTCGTGAAATTCGGTAAAAGACCATTACGGTCGTTAAAGTGTAAATTTTGAGAAAGTTGGTTTTGACAAAGCGTATTTTGGGGATTTAAAATGTTTGCATAATTGTGAGGATAGTTCGGTTGAGTTTTTAACAAAAAATCATGTTTTCGGTCATGACCCGGCCGACAGCGTCTAAATAGAATTTTTGTAGTAAACTAAGGTGATAAGTCTCGTATAAATAACCTAGGTTTATGGAAAAGTGATTTTAAATGCAATGGAAATATTAACTAAACTTGGGTAACGTTTTACATCATCAAACTTTGAGCTTTTAAGTGATCCTGACACAAAAAAAAGAACCCGAGACCCTCCTAGGATCCATTTTTGGTCAAGATCGGCCTTAAGGGACAAGATGGCTATTTTCTAGCTAGGTTGTCTCAACTAGTACCCTTATATCTTTTTCCACCTTAAACATTTTGATTCATTCAACAGAATAACCTTTTGTTGCAATACTAACTAACTATATCCTTACCAGTTAGGAAATACCCTTACCAGCTAGGAACTTTATTTCTCTACCAGTAGGAACTACTACTACTCAGTAGTCAACTCTCTATTACAAATATTCCTAACATCCTCCCTTCTATACTTGAATTTTGACACAAGTTAACTTCAAGTTTCTAGATAGATCTTTTTGTTGAAATAACAGAGGATTGAACTGCAAACATCTTGAAACCGATCCAAAGGCAAAAAAAAAAAAAAAAAAAAAAAATAAAAAACAAAACAACAAAAAAAAAAAACCTTCATTATACTTTGAATCAGCAACAAGAAAATGCAGCAATCGAAACATGGGACTGCATCAGGACCCCCACAGCACATGGAATGGGGTTTGAGGTACTTTACCAAGTTCCATTCATCTCTTGGGTCTAGTCATCATTGGCCACCAGAAAGGTTAATCCATGGGGGATTGCAAACCATCTCAACTTATTGGTACTTGAAACATCAGTCAGTTGAGGGACTCTATGATTTTAAGCAAATCATTAAAGCAATATCAATTCATTCTGGTCATTGACCTGGGAATTAAAACCATACCTCAATTGATTCTAGCCTGATGGCCTGGCAATTGAGAACCATTAGAGGTTGCCACCAAAAAAAATTATTTTCCGTTAAAGATTGTGCCATAAAACCAGTTTATCAAACTAGATCACAGAAATACCAAGATGAGCCTGAAAACCAAGTTGCTCATCTGCAGTTTAAAAAAAACCAAGTGATCCAGTCCCAAAAGAATATATCAAAAACCAAGAGTTTTCAAAAGGCAAAAACTATGTACAACAAGCTTCACAAAATATAGAAGAAAACAGCAAAAAGAAATAATAGATATATAACAAACTTAACAATACCAATCATGAACCTTAGGACGCCGGGAATCAGAAATTTGTTTCTTTAGAAAGGCAATCAACTGAACTGCAGTGGTAAGTTCATTACCCACTGTGTCGTGACAAATTTCCAGCTGATGATCAAGCATCCGTTCGATAAGGTTGACAGAGAGAGGATACTTCTTATCGACAAACATATGTAGAACAAGTCCATCAACTGTCTCCAATACATGAACACCAGAATAAGAATATAGCTTCCAACTTTGAATGCTCCACGTGTTTTGGTTCTTCCAAACATCACTACCATCATTCACTTCAGGTGAATCTATCAAAACCTTAAGATCTCCCCAAAGAACAAGACCAACTCCCTCAGCTTGCTTATCCTGATAAAATGTCATCACTCGGCCATAAATGGTCATCAAGTCAGCTCGAGTAACCAAGTGAAGGATTTCCCTAAGACTTGTAAAGCATTTGCGAGAGTTATCTTTCCTGTAGAATACATTTATCAAGCCTAATCCGTAGAAATACAATCCACGTCAAAACAGCAAGAGATTAACGGGTGTATCATCATCAGAAGCAGAATCAGCATCAGAAGCATACTTAAGGCACATTTTGTGTTCAGCTTCAGGATCTCCGTCTTCAATAGGAATGGTAGAGTGAGAAGGATGAACACCTTTTCGACCCAATCGCTTCTTCCTGGTACCAACCTTCTTGAATGAGGAACCAGTGTGTTGAGTTGTAGAGGCAGTGTTAGAAGGAACTTCAACATCCTCTATTGGAGCTTTCTGAGAAGGGACTTCCACAGATGGTTGTTGGGAATCAGCAGAAACATCAAACTTTGGAGCTTCAGTTGATTTGGACTTCTTCGTACTAGTTTGCTCCAAATCTACACCAGGTCTTTTAAGAGACCTCTTGATGTTTTGTGATTGGAAGTCTGCAGCAGTTGTTCTGATTTTGTCAAACTCAGTTTTGAGTTGATCATCAGAAAATGACTTCACATGCTTCATGGTCCATCCGGTGGTATAAATGGTGGAACTTTGATTTTTCATAAAAGTTCTCATAAAAGCCTTCTGTTGTGCATAGGCCATTGGCTTATTCAACTTTTCCTTAAACCTCTGTACAATAAACTCTCTTCTTCTTTTAGCAATCAGAGCTACCATTCTTTCAGCAAAGTTATCTTCAGTGACATCAGGACCCAAAAGATCAGCAGTAAGTCCTTGATTAGCATGAACTTGACCCATTATGTTAGTCCAATCCCAGAATCGGTTTAGTATTTTGTGAATCACATACATCATGTTGTGTTCCTCTGCATCTCTTCTCTCTCTCTTTCCAAACTTCAGCTCTGCCTCTTTTCATCATTCTCCTTGCAGCTTCTTCAACTAACCTGTCTTCCTCTTTTGCCTACAATGTTCTTTCTTGACTGGAGGGTCTTCTTCTATCTAAAGGAGATTTACCTTGTTGAAGGATTAGCAGAAGGGGACAGTAGTAGCGACCTGCAGGACATCATAACCACCAACAACTCATCAGTAGGACAGAGGGAACCTAGGTGAATTTTAAGCTTCATGAGATCCACCCAGTAGCGAAAAAATAACTACAGCAGCAACAGCTGTAGCTGCTACTTAGCCAGCTGATAAGAGGATCCACATCTTGGTCAGGAATCTTTCGTCCTTGTCAGAATCAGTCAGCCACAAACTTCCTTTTTCTCCCTTTGAGCTTATCCTCCAATAATTTTACCTTCTTAACCAGCTTTCCTACCACCTCTTTGAATAGCAGCTTTTGTGCGTTAAGATCAGATTCCTGAATATTCACTTTTGCACAGAGTGGACACTAGAGAGTACAAGCTGTTAGTTTATCAAGGTCTCAGCACCTCCTGAGGTGTACCTTCAGGTGGAGCTGAGGTGGCACCTAGGAGGTGCGGTTTGAAAAGAACCTTCATATTGTTCATCTACCACAGTTGTGGATGTGAATTTGGTCAGGTGAGACTTATGAGGTCTGGAAGAGAAGCAATGTTGGGGTATAATGTGTGGCCCCTGGCTCATTCTTGGTCACAAGGCAGGAAGAAGTGTTGGTTTGGATGGTGTGGATACATGGTCATGAGAGTGATCAGGTTCAGTGATGGTTGCAGGGACAGTCTGAGGGTGAGATGGTGCATCTTCCCCTGAACTTTCACCTGTAATAGCAGCTTGAGAAGGGGGAAGCATAGTAGCCAAAAGTGGCATGTGGTCTCCTTGAAAGTTTAACCTCATGTTAGCAAACATTTTGCTTGTCAGTTTAAAAGCATGATATTGTTTGGTACTTCTAGGTTCAATTTCCAAAATCATTTGAAGAAACCTAGGAAACAGCAAAAACTTTTTAGGATTGTTGATGTTGTTAACCATCCCTTTGAAAATATAGCTTGACCAATTGCTATTCTCCCCTCAGTCAAACAAATAATGGCAATAGCCAATTGGCTTCCAAATTGATCCCAGCTACCTGATTTGGTACTGAGACAATGCATGATGGTGTGAACTAAGAACCTCCATTGAGGTGAGAATTTGTTTTTGAAGAAGGTCAGCTTGCCTTCACTAGGGTATCCTAGATTGTCCATACCTAAGTATATGTCAGCTATGGGCAAGTCCTCAACACCACCCTCATCATCTAATTGAAGTTGACTCCTAACTAATGATTCAGTTATAGTATAGGGAGTCCTATCAATGGTGGCCAATATAGCTGGAGGGCCTTCCTTAGAAGCTCTAAGAGAGGCCGTGGACCAGAACTGTTTGACCAAAGAGTCATAGATGATGGGGTCATGGGTAAGAGCATACCTGATGTGCGAACCCCGCAAAAAGTCAAGTATTTGGTGATAGTCGTCACTTCCTTTTGGTTTCTCCAAGAAACCCACCTTGTTGTGCTCATCACGATACTTAATTGCGGCCATTGATTTGATGATTACAAAGATTTTGGTTGAGTGTTAGTGCTGGTGTATGTTGTCAAGAGTCGGTTACTGCTGGTGGTAGAGGAAATCGAGTTTTGCAAAGAGTGAGTGGAGTGAGTAAAAAGGGTTGTTAAAAAATTAGGGTTTGATCTAAAAGTAAATGTAAGAGTGAGAGTAAAGAGTAATTATCCCTTTAAATAGATGACCCTTGATGAATTAAATGCCCAATTGTCTCAACTATAACTTTGAATTAAAGTAAAACTCAAAATTAAGTTACCCGCTCAAAGAAAAGTCAACCCTAAAGAAAACTAACACAAGACAGTAAGTAATTGTTTTACCAGTAGAAACCCAGGTAACGCTACCAGTAGGAACTCTTTTGCAACACAGAAAAGACACTTAACAACCCAAAATGAGTACTTTATCAACTGTATAAGGCCACATTCTCTACTTTGAATTCACACTCATGATTATCTCATCTGCAAAAGGTTAGAAAAAACACACACAACATATACAATTGAAAAGGGAAAAATTTTAACTCTCCAGAATCAACTAAAATACTATCAGGAGAAAAATATGACACTACAGAGAAAAAATATGTGGTGAACTAAGTGGTAAACATACAAGAAAAACCTACTACTTAGAAAATTTCACAAAAGTAGTCCTCCCCTTGGACTCAAATCCTCCCCTTAACCATGGTATCTAGGGATTAAGCATCCCAATATGAACCACTAGATGATTAAACCTAGGTCCATCAAATGCCTTGGTTAATAAATCAGCCACATTGTCATCTGTGTGAATCTTAAGCACCTGAATAAGATTTTTCTCATGTTTTATGAGGATTTTCCTATGAGGATTTTCCTACAATACACAATACAACACACAGTAGTATACATGAGAGACCTAAGTCATTACTAACTTGGACCTGCCTTGTGGATCATTTAATAGTTAAACCATGTAGATTGATGAGATCCACCATTGTTCTTGGATCCCCATTGCATATTTGGCCTTTGAATTCTCCAAGAACAACCTGTTGAGGGCTTAACAGCAGTTCCTCATCTTCCCTCATCCATATACAGTTGGTTATAATAGCCAGGCCTATGAAAGTGTTGAAAATAATGACTTGTTGGTGGGTCAATAGTTTCATGCAGCATGTTTTTTCCAAACCTGCAGAAATGTTTTCTACAACAGGAAAAATGTGGTCTATTCCTAATACCAGCAAAGGAACAGTTATTGTCTATCCCTACTACCAGCAGGAACAGATGTGGTCTATTCCTACTACAGCAGGTACAGATGCTGCTTTGGTACAAAAATGAGGAATATTTGCCAACATTAGTCACATAGTTTATTTGCACTTCCAACTGTTTTCTCATAAAAATCACAATATTTTATCAAATGAATTTACTACCACAACAAAACATGTCTTAGAATCCATAAAACTTTCGTTTATAAAGACTCTACTGTTTAATTCCACTCGTATTACATAAAATTCCTCAGGAGGTTTTACATCTCCTTAAAAGAAAAAACTAAATTCAGCATTAGTGAATTTGATTGTTGAGACATCGTCTTTGACAAGGCTTGAATTCAAAACTGAGCTAGGGGCCGAGGCTAGGTTCATTGGTTTGGATCTTGGAGGTCTTGACACTTGAAACACAGCGATGCAAAGTCGTGGTCTTTGAGTCTGTTGATCTTGTCTTGTTATCACAAGAGACAAAGTCATTAGATACAGAGTTAGTTTCAAAATAATTATTGGACTTTGAACCATAGGTAAACTGTGTATCATCAAGGTCAGGATTGTTGGAAGGAGGCATAAAAAAGTTCCTGTGATTGGAGGAGGAACAACATGTCATATCATCAGCTTTGGACAAACCTGTCCATAGATAGGTTTCTCTACAACATCTTCAGGTGTTGTGTCAAAGATAGCTAGGGCAAGAGGGATCTAACCCTCATTCCTGTCCAAAAGTTTCTCGCAAATCCTAATCCAAATTTTGTTCTTGAGGACATGGCTATGGATCAGTTGTCCAAGTTTTGAGTGTCCTTCCATTGTCAAAACTTGCCTTAGTCATCCTCAAGTTGAACTTATCATTATGTTTTCAAGTTTAATGGTCATTAAGTTCTCCGTATATTTTAACATGTTTGTTGTGTTTGTTTTAAATTAGCAGTTATGATTCTAATTCTTTTTCTAATGCTTTTTAGCTGATTACTTTGGTACATCCCACCCCCACACTTTGTTGTTCTAAAGTTTGTAAGTACTTTTTTGCTTGAACCTGAATATAAGACTCTTTGTATTGAGCTTCTACATTGTCAAATTCTTTTTTAAGTTCAGCATATAGATGTTCACAACCAAAAGGACAAGTTTGTACCTGAGAAGAGATATCCATGAGGGCAAATTCAGCAGCAGCATTAGAAACACCATCAGCAACATCCCCAGTAGCATTACCAGTAGCATCCTCCTCAACTCCAGCAATCATCCCATATACTTGAGCTAACCAATTTACCACATCTTCCACCTTCATGATCTGACAGTTAACATTGATCAACAGACAACAGGCTTTAGTTCTTTGTCTTATCTAGCTCCTTTAGATGATGAAGTGTACCTTGCTAGGAGTCTAACTGTTTTCCTGTACATTCCCTAGCAAAGTGACCCAAACTTGAGCCAATTTATAACCTTTAACCACTTCTTGTTAATACTCTTGCAGCATCCTGTTTTAAACTTCATCTTTCTCCAGCTTTCTTTTCAAATATGTTATCTAACAGAGGAGCATTGCCATGTGCCATTTGATGTCTCAATTCTCCAAATCCATTTTCCCCAATTTTGATTAAAATCTTCATAAGTGATCTGCTGTGGTGGATCACTTTTCAGCAACATAAAGGAATGGAGGAACCATTTTTCAATCACATTGCTAGAAGCAGCAGATGATGAGAGAGAAGTAAAAGTGGCTGGAATGTGATTGTTCAGGATATGACATCTTTGAATTAGTGCTAGCAGCACTAATAAAGGCTGAATGGGTAGGAGCAGAAGTACCTCTTGAATCATAACTTGAGCCACCCTTCACATCAATTTCAAAAGTCCTAAGCTTGTTGTAAAGATCATCAAAGCTTAGATAATCAGACCACACTTTGTTTTAAGAGTGATGGCCACCTGTGAGCAGAAGGTGGAAGTGCTATAGAGAAAACTCATGTTACATTCTTCATTGTCTGGCTGCTTGCATCTGATTGAGTTGACCTCAATATCTTCTGAAACCTGTCATAGCCCTTATCTAAAACCTCTGATTCAGATACCCTAATTTCTGTAGATATAATCGTACTGAGCGAGTAGCGATATAGATATTTTCTCTATTGATGCTATGCTGTAGCTATGGGCGTCTTTCTCATGCAACTAGAAAAATATTCGTGGCTTGTGTGAATCAGATACACCTGTGACTGTAATAACCTCTACCAAATATCCATTTGCTCCAGTTCTGTCTCCCTTGAAGATAGTGGTGTCATAGACTTAGAGCTCTGCCAGAGACCAAGAGTATACTCCCAGGCATCGACGTATTAGCGCGGACGCCATCAATCTCGTCGTTCTTCGCTTTTCGTCCTTCTCCCACCCTCTTGCTACTACCCATTGTATTCCTCTCAAACAAGACAAATGCTGGAAGTATCATACTATTTCCTTTTGGATTATTCCTGTCCTTTTCCTACTGTATCCCTTTAGAACAATGTTCTACAAAGTTGTGTCACTGTTCATGATCCAATACTCATTTCATAGCCCACGTCTACATATTCTTCCTTCTTTAAGTAAGGAGAAATTTGGGCATTATTGTTTGAGACTAGTGGTTTGTTGTGATATATGTTGGAGTTGCTGAGACTGGGTGGTTTGTGAGGTTTAAGAGTGATTTAGAGACTCAAAAACTGGTTCAGGGTTGACGGCTTGTGAACACAGGTTCAGATTGGTGATGGGAAGTGAATGTAAGATATGATGTGATGGCATAGGGTTGTATGTGATTGATTTTGTGAAGTTCATATGATGTTTTTTTTTTTTGTCTTCATTTGGGTGGAGGGTAAATAAAAAAAAAGTAAAGTGTCTTTAACAGGAGGCTCTCTCCAGGCTCTGATCACCACTTGTAGGTCTAAGCCTAGATGAATCTTTACGCTGTTGAGTTTTTTGCAGAGCATTATGTATCACAAGCAAACTGTCAAGAGAGACTCTAACAAATGAAACTATTGTTTACGCGGAATATAAACAACAGAGTTAAAGAATTACTAAAACAACGATCCTCTATGGATCTTTTCTATTGATAATGAAAGTTGTTTTTTCTGATGAAATAATGTGTATTGATGAATCAGTACATTCATTCTAAAGCCTAATTTTCTTAATACACAATGTAAAACCTAACTAAAGCTAAAGTGATAAGTGTTTTCACTTCCTAGGATATCTAAGCATATCCCTGATTACTAACTAAACTTATATCAACATAACCCGGAGTAAGCATAATACTACCAGGACTAATATTGTTCTACCAGCAGGAATAACTTTTGTACTGCCAGTACTAACTAACTATTATCCTTACCAGTAGGAACTACACTACCAGCAAGAACTTTTTACTCTACCAGTAGGAACTACATACCTACTAGTAGTAACTCTCTATTACAAAATTCCTAACACGTATTTTGGGAATTAAAATATTTTCACACTTGTGAGGATGGTTCGGTTGAGTTTTAAACAAAAATTCATGTTTTCGGTCCTGATCCGGCCGGCAACATCTAAATAGAATTTTTGTAGTAGATTAAGGTGATATGTGTCGTATAAATAACCTAGATTTATGGAAAAATGATCTTAAACGCAATGAGAATATTAATTAAACCTGGGTAACGTTGAAAATCATCAAACTTTGAGCTTTTAAGTGATCCCGACACGAAAAGAAGAACTCGAACCCCTCCTAGGATCCAAATTTGGATGAGATAGGCTATAGGGGACAAGATGGCTATTTTCTAGCTAAGTTGTCTTAACCTAGTACTCATATATTCTTCCACCACCTCAAACCATCGTTCATGCATTCATTTTGAAATCAAAACAATAAAAATATCTCTCTTCGCTTCTTCTTTGTCTTTTAGCGAGCACCAATGGGAACAAGAAACTTTGATTGTTGAGATTACCAAGAAACGGGATTAAAAGATCGATTAGCGTGGGTTAATATTTAGATAGAAACGGGGTTATAGAAAAAGTTTTTGGGTCTCTTTTCTTCTTGCGTTAAAACGAACACGACTCCGCCAAAGTTGTAGATTTCTAAATTTGATTTTAAGTTGTACTTCTATGCTTATTATGGTGTCTTATTACTAGTTGTACAAGTTGATCGTCATAAAAATGGATTCTTGAAAACGAAAAGTGTATAAATAGGGTGTTTGTTTGCGTCAAACTCGAACAAAAGGAAAAATGGGTCGAAAGTTTGAATATTTTGGTTGTGGTGGTATTTTTATAATTTTGTCAAAGTACTTTTTGGGCTTATTTTGAAAGATGATTAAAAATAAGCTTAGTTTGAGCTTATTTGATTGTTTGGGCTTTAGTTGATTTCGGCAAAAGAAAGAAAAGAAGAAAAGAATATTGGGCTTGGCCCATTTGATTGTTTTGGCTTATGGGCTTATAGCTTATTTGATTTCGAGCTTATTTAGGTTTAGCTTAGATTGGTTTCGGCTTATCAAGTTTTGGTCATTTGATTGTTTCGGTTTACATATGGTTTATTCGAGCTTATGGCTTATTTATGTTGGGCTTATTTAGTTCGGCTTATATTTTGAGCTTATGGCTTAATATTGTTTTTTTTTTCCGGGGGGGGCTTTTTTTATTTTGACTTATGGTTTATTCGGTTTATGGCTTATTTGGGTTTGGCTTATTATGTTTCGGCTTATAATAGTTTCGGCTTATTTTATTTTGCTTATTTGGTTCGGCCTATTTTGGTTTGGCTTATTAGGTTTCGGCTTATAATTGATTTCGGTTCATATGGTTTCGGCTTATTTTTGGCTTATTTTGGTTATGGAATATTATTGACTAATATATATATATATTTTCATGGTTTTGGACTTAAGTTTAGGCTTCGGTCCAATAAAGTATAACTATTAGTATTTTTATTATAAAGTTAACGGGCTAACTTTAAAACTATAATGGACCTTAAGGCCCAATAAGTAAAAGCTAGTGGTTTATTACAATTAAAGTGGACTTTTAAAAGTGAAACATGTTTCGTGTAAATATTGAAAGTCAATGGAAGGAAATACGTTTTGTTAAAGTATTTTTGAGATATAGAATTTGGCGTTCGGTCGAAGGATTTGGTGAGAATTTGAAAAAGTATTTGGACTTGAGAATTTAGGAAAAAAGTATTAGAATTGAGATTTTTAAATCTTGGGAATTATTGTATAAACGAACGGGTCATGCCAAAATTTTGTAAAAATCCCACACTTAGAAAAATATTTTGAAAACTTATTTTGTGTCGATTCGGTTAAAGGACGAAACATGACTTTTGATAAACTTTAAGTGTCGAGATTTAACGATCAAACGTGGTTATGTTAAAATGACAAGGTTTTATAATTACCATTTTTAGCAGATAAAAAGACGAAAATAATAAAATATTAGTATTTTATTATTATAAATATATTTAAGTATATGCATACTTTAACGTTGCGGAGATGTTTATCCGTTTATTTTCGATTTTCAAACTCCCACTTATTTCTCGTCAGATTTTCTTGAATTGTTTGATCGTTCGTCCCGTTTCAACGGTGATCGAGGTTTTGGATAAATTATGTTGATGTCACAATTAGCCCAAGTGTTTTGAGTCTTTTTGAGTAATTCACCACACAGCCATAATAAAAGATAACGGCTTCGGTTATGAGATAACAGTTTTGGTAAAAGATAACGGTTTTGGTTATGAGATAACGGTTTTGGTAAAAGACAACGGTTTTGGTTATAAGATAACGGTTTTGGTAAAAGATAACGGTTTTGGTTATGAGATAACGGTTTTGGTTATGAGATAACGGTTTTGGTAAAAGATAACGGTTTTGGTTATGAGATAACGGTTTTGGTAAAAGATAACGGTTTTGGTTATGAGATAACAATTTTGAGATAAAGAGTAAACGTTTTTGTGATAAGGAAAGAGGTTTTGTAACAGAATTGAGAATTTTGGTGTGAGTAAAGACGAATACTTGTACAATAAGACAACTTTGTACAAACATTAATTAAGTGTCGCAAATGATTAGGCCGTGGCCGGTACTGCTGTGCGCTTACGTTGAGATTATTTATGCCTTGAGTTTGAGAATTGTGCAGTTGCCTTATTTGCTATTAAAGTGAGTTCTTGTAGCCCTATTTTTCTACTGTTTTTCCGTTAAGGGAAAATGATACTCAAATATGTTTTGAACTGTTTTGAAATTTAACTGTGCGAAACGCGATCTTTTTTGGGATAATTATGTGCTTATGATTGCTATGTGAATATATGTGATGTGAATTTACTTGTGTGTACTATGTTTGGCACGGCAAGGGTTTTGGTTTTACTTGCATGTATTGCGTGTCATGGCAAGGGTTTTGGTTTTGGGTCCTGACCTAATATAGTGCTCTAGTTTGTAGGCCCTTTAGGTGCGTAAGTGACATATTTGCTACCGGACTAGCGGTGATGCTAGGATGGTTCGACTAGCGGGTAAGCTAGGTCAAGTTTTACATGATTAGTGAGGATGCTAAGTCATGGGTGTTTCTCATATATTCACTATCGTATTGCATTTTTGTCCACTGTTTTGAGATATTGGCACAGCTTTTGGGTTTAAGGTCAAACCTACGAGCTCACCAACATTATTGTTGACGTTTTCGAGTATCATTTTTAGGTGTGTCAATTAAAGGTATGTGAACGATATTGGAAGAGCAAAGATGTAACCAAGGGGACTGGTCCAAGATGGGTTTTGTTTATTTTATTGTCAAGTCTTAACTTGTAAAATTTATATAAACCCAAGTTTCATTTCTTTGTAAATTGTAAAGTGTATGATCTTGTATCTTGTGCGATGAACAGTATCGTCGCATCCTGTGTTTCCGCCACTGACGAGGTGTGACAGATTGGTATCAAGAGCCAATGTTATAAAGAATGCCGGTTTTTATAAAATAAAATAAAAATGCAACTATAACAAAGTATCTTTTTAGTAAAACCTCGAACATGACGAAAGTTAACTAGCCCGAGCAGTTCATGGTATTTCATAAATTACGCATAGCCTGATCAACTATGCTTAATTCATGAAGGACTATGAAATGATAGGGTTAGTTTTCTAAAGTTATGTTAGAGGAGGGAAGGGATGTGTGAGTAATG
>BQNB010014665.1:0-34562 GCA_026074375.1 Tanacetum coccineum | reverse complement strand
TTCACCTTTTGAACTAGAAGCTTTCTCAGATAGTGATTATGGAGGAGCCAGTCTTGACAGAAAATCAACAACAGGTGGCTTTCAATTTCTTGGTAGAAGATTGATATCTTGGTAATGCAAGAAGTAGACTATTGTGGCAAATTCTACTACTAAAGCAGAATATGTTGCAGCTGCTAACTGTTATGGACAAGTACTATGGATACATAATTAGATGATGGATTATGGTTTTAATTTCATGAACACCAGAATCCATATTGATAATGAGAGCACTATAAGTGTTATCAAGAATCCTGTTGCTCATTCAAGGACCAAGCATATCAAAATTTGATTTCATTTTATCAAAGATTACTATGAGAAAAGAATGATAGAAGTTATCAAGATTCACACAGACTCTAATGTTGCAGACCTTCTCACTAAAGGATTTGATGTCACTAGATTTAACATTTTGGTGGTTAGCATTAGGATGTTAAATTTGTAACCACAATTAAGGGAAGGCAAGATATTTGTTATACAGTTTGTAGATGAATTCCAAGAATAGGAGATGGCTATGATACTCATTTGGGGTTCACTATACTCTTTGGAATAAGGATTCAAGGTTAGATGTGGTACTAAGCTTAGTTCATATTGCTACAGACACTTTGTACTGCTAGTACCAGAATTAATACCGCTAGGCTTATTTAGTACTGCTCAAAGATATCTACAGATGATTATGGTATTTGAATTGAGTGTAAAGCTATGTAATGCAGTTTGGTTTGTTTTTTAGGGCTATTCATATGGTACTAAGTTAGTTAGTGTTGCTAGTTTTGGTTTAAGTTTGATAACCAAAAAGTTAGTACCGCCAGGCTTAAAGTTGGTACCGTTGGCCAAAGTTTGTACCGCTGAATAGCCATTGGAGAAAATACCGCTAGGGGTCTAAAGTGTAAATTGCACTGTTTCTTTGATCTTGGGTTTGCTCAACCTATATAAACCCATCTCAATTGCATACTTTCTTCACCTAATATCTCTTAATCGCTTTCATCACCGACAACCATCAATTCATCGATTATGGCAACTCTTGAATTCTGTCCTAAGCACAACATGGTCGCCTACTTAGAAAAGACTGATGGGAATGCAGATTTTCATGAGATTATAAACTTTCTTACACGAAGCTCCATTCACTATGCTCTCACTGTAAGTCCTGTAGTCTCTACTACATTGGTTGAACAGTTTTGGATGTCTACTAAGTCAAAAATAATCAACAATGTTAGGTTTATTACTTCCAAAGTAGCTGGCAAACCTGTAAATCTCTCAGAGGCATCAATAAGAAGTGATCTTCTTTTTAACGATGCTGATGGGATAGATTTTTTACATAATCATGCTATATTTGATGCTATTCAGCTAATGGGGTATGAGGGGGACCTAACTGTTTTAACTTTTAACAAAGCCCTATTTTCACCCCAGTGGAGATTTCTTTTTCATACTATGAATCACTGCATTAGTTCTAAAAGTACTTCTTGGGATCAAATTCCCACTAATATTGCCACAGCAGTGATTTGCTTAGCCACTAATCAGAAATATAATTTTTCTAAATTAATTTTTGATGGTATGATGAGACACTTGGATGCAAAGAAAAAGTTTGTTATGTATCCAAGATTTATTTCAGTCTTTTTGGATAAACAGCTAAAGAATGTGCCTGTGCCTTTAGACCACTTCCCTATTAATGCTTTGACTAGTAAAGTTTTCTCTTTTATGGTTAAAAAAGGAAAATATTTTTCAGGGAATGTCACACCTTTGTTTGAATCTATGTTGGTTTAACCAACTAAGGATGAGGGTGAAGCTTTAGAAAGACAATCTGAACCTCAACCCATACCCTCTCCTCCTCACCCAAGTGCAGACCAACATAAGATACAGCCTGACCCATCTCCTAGACCTTTACCTACTATTCCTATTCCTGATTCCATTCCAGAGGTTTCTGGTGGGAATCATAGAGGTCGGTCATCCAGTGATAGATCCCTATCAAGAAATAAGGATGGACTGACACTCCAAAGTGTATATGATCTTTGTATGTCTTTATGTAAATAGGTCACAGATCAAGCCAAAGAAATTAAACACTTGAAGGCACAGATCAAGAAGCTTAAGAAGAAAGCCAAACCTGTTATCACACATCACAGAGCTTGGATGAAGAGTATATCCATGAAGCAATGATTGACAGGAAAGAAATCATTGAAGATAAAGTGGATGCAAAAGGAGTCTGTATCCAAACAGGGGAGGAAACCTGCCAAAGCTGAACCTACAGTACATAAAGATCCAGCTTTTGATGATCTTGATGATATTGTAGATGATGCAATGGACTACATGGAGTCTAAGGATGCTTAAGATGGGGGGAGGACAAGCTCTGTGGTGCTTGAAGAGAAGGAAAGTACACAAAAGGGAGTTAGTACTAAAGTATAAGTTAATACCGTCAAGCCAGATGAAGGTACCGACAAGTTAAAAGTTAGTACTGACAAGCCTAAAGTTAGTACCGCTAAGCCAAAAGAAGTAGAAGTTAGTACCGACAAGCTTGATGAAGTACTGTTGGTCAAAATAAAAGGAAGAAGTGTACTCAAAAAGCCCCAATCAACATCTACTTCCAACAATATTTGTGTGATGATGAGACCATTGCTCAAGTCCTTATCATAATGAGTCAGAACAAGGAGAAGCTCAAGAAAAAGAAAAAGGAGTAGAGCTTAAGGATGTTGAGGAGATTGAGAGACTAGGCCTCTAAACAAGATCATTATTAACATAAGCTTCTTCCTAAGATTTGATCCAAGATAAGGCAAAAAGGATGATTGAAGAGGAAGTTGAATCTGATACTGATTCAGAAGATATTACTGAAGCTGAAAAGAAATTTAAGCAGCGTGCTAGGGATGAAGAGGTGGCCAGAAAGGTGCAAGAGGATTGGGAAGTAGAAGAAGTGAAAAAGTTAGCTGAGGAAGAAGCTACAAAGGCTGCACTCTCTAATGATATGATTTCATTCAGGCAAGACTTAATGCTGACAAGATACTTGCTGAAAAACTTCAAGAGGAAGAAGAGACAGGCTTACTATTGACGCTGAGAGACAAATTTCTTCATGACACCATTGTTGCCCAAAGAAGATTTCTTACTCAACAAAGATCTGAAGCAATCAGAAATAAACCTCCTTTAAGAAATCAATTTAGGAACCGAATGATGACATATTTAAAGCATGTTGGAGGCAAGAAGCATTCTGATTGAAGACCAAATGGGTTTTGAAGAAATATAGCTACTGTATGACAAATAAAAAAGGTCTGATGATAGTTTCATTGCTATTGGTTCTGTTGAAGATGAAAAAGTAATCAAGGAGATGAATGAACAAGTTGCTGATGCTTCTAAGAAGAGAGTAAAGAAAGATGACAGTATTAAGGGAGAAATTAAAGAAGAAGAAGGAACTAGAAAAAGAAAGCTTGGTATAAGGAAGAAGATGAAACTCTGCTGACAGAAAAAGAAAGTTTATTCTAAGATGTGAAGAGTTAAGCTTGTGTTTAACTATCGTTTTGATGAGGATAGGAAGTGAATTATGAGAACTTGACAAGATGCTATTCCTATCATAGAATGGAGATCTGAGTATTTTACAACCAAACCACAGTATGATGAGACTGAAGAGATAGAAGATGTTTATCTTAATGTGGTGATTAGAAGTAATAGACAAAGAAGATACTTTAGTACTTTGATGGCAGTGCTTTCAATACTTGATAGAGATGACATATGTGCTATATATCAACTTGTGATGAACAGATACCAAGATGAGACACCTGAAGGATTTGACAAAATACTTTAGGGAGATTTGATAATCATGTTCAATCACGTGGAATTGATTAGTTCTTGAAATGCACGCAAATTAGAAGATAGTGAGCTGGAAGCTACATAGTTCTTCAGGGATACACACTATAAAGACTGATGAAGGAATAGTCATTCATATGCTTGTGGAGAATAAGTATCCTTTAAAAAAGGAAGTGTTGTCACAATTGCTTAAGTTGAAGTTAGAAATTGAAGAAGATAGTACTATGGCTTTGGAACTGATTAGATTTGTCAAGAAGCAGATTGCAGAGTTAGAACCTGAAGACTTATGATGGAGATGGGAGACGGTTCTTTAAGTGTTGGTTCAAGACCACACAACAAAAATGGTCATCAGTTTCACCATGCTTATCAGGCTAAGACTAGCTAGTCCATAAGAAACGGCTTGTGGTAAAGACTTCTCAAATCCATTTATGGTTGACAATTTACCAAAAATTGTAGGGTTTTTAACTCACCTTACTTCATGGTTAAGAGTTAGCTAGTCCAGGATCAAACAGTTCTTGGTAAAGACTAATCAAATCTGTTGATAGCTGATAGTTTGCTAAAAAAACTATATGGTTATCAATGCACCATGTTATGGCAATGAAGCATTGACTAGTCCAAAAGCAAACGGCTTTTGGTAAAGACAAGTCAAATCCATTGATAGTTGGTAGTTTACTCAAAACTACAAGGTAATCAATTCACCTTGTTGTTTACAATGAAGAATTGGCTATCCTAGAGCAAACGGCTACTGGTAAAGGAATACCAAATCCGTTATATGGCTGGAAGTGTGCCAAAAACTATAAAAGCCACTGAGTTGGATGTTGTTGTGTTGCTGAAAAGACAAGTTGCTGATGAAGATGGATAGCTGAAGATATAAAAAATTATTAAAGATCAAGATCAAGATTTGACAAAGTGTTTGGATACATCCTCCAAGAGCTTAAGAAGAATAAACTGAAGAAACATAAAGTTAAACAAGTTCAACAATCATGTTTAGGGGAGGATTGTTGGGAATTATGCATTCCTGACTTAGTACCGTTAGTTATATTAGTTAGTACCGATAGTTGTATTAGTACTGTCAGTACAAAATAGTTAGTACTGATCAGTTAGTTAGTACTGATAGGATAAAATAGTTAGTACCGTTTAAGAGATATGCATGATATATTATAGGAAAAGATATGCATTATCTTTTACGCGTTTTGTAAGTCTGTTAGGGTTTATCCTTGGTCTATAAAAGGAACCCTACAACATTGGAGAAGATACACATCTCATATACAATCTCATATCTCATAGTTAGTAATCTGTAATCATTTTACCAGATTAATACAAAAGTTTAGTTATCAATATTCATAGTTCTTCTTAGCATTATAAGTTAGTTTCCGCATAACTTATAGTGTTTATAGTCATTGTTTCTCTTATAGTTTGTGTGGATCTATCCATATTGGCTACAACCCTTAACAAGGTAGTAAGATCTATATTCAAAGGGATCTACACCATTTTATTATTTTGATGTTTGCATTAGAGGTTGTACATTATGCATCAATATTTGATTACTTATTTTTTGGCATTTAATGAGAAGAGAGATACTAATCTCTTTTATATGTAGTATAGATATCTTATCATGATTATAAACGAGTATAAGACAGTAAAAAAATGATTGGATGCCGCATCATATAAACCTTAACTTTTTTGAGGTAACCTAAACATCGGATCCTTATATGTTTGTAAGATCATATTTAAAAAGTGGGTAGACTAAATATAAAGATTTGAAAGAGGATACGTGTTATTTTAATAAGAGAAATTTTTTGACTTTTTAGAAAGGGGAATTACCGATCAAGATCATGTCAAACAAGTTAACCACTTGGTGACATATCGCAATTATAATGTCTCTACTACGAGCATGTTTGCCGAAGAATTTGGGGCTAGAGTTGATGTTGGGATTAGAGCTTTATATTGGAACTTATATTTTTATGAAGCTGTTTGGCGAATTGGTTAGAGCTATGTAAAACCACATAAAAATAAATCAAATTAAATTCTTATATATTTGCAGTTTTTGCGTGATAATTCATTATATTTTGAAGGGTATTTAAATAATTTGACTAGCTATAAGCCCGCATAAACTCTTTTCAATGGACTCGGGCTTATGGATGTTTATGGCTTAAGAAAGTTTCCATAAACTCATGTGACAAACAAACTTATTTTAGCAACGCAAGCATCTAGAAGACCTTAAAAGCCTCTACCCAAACACAACCAACATATAAGAGACACAAACTTCATGTATAATTGTTAAAATATTAACTCTATATTTTAATTAAAATTTGTTTCTCCAGTAACTTGTGTTATATAAGTTTGTATTAAATACATATTATGTGTGACTTTTAAACATGACAAAGGATTAAGTGATATTAGACTTACCATATATTGTAGCTCTTATCCTATACAAATCCTATACACAGCTGTAATTCTTATCCTGTATATCTCTTGTACACAACTGTACACATCTTGTACTCGTATGTAATCATCTATATATAGTGCATAATGAATCAGTATATTCACAAGGCAAATCACTCTCTTTTATGGTAATCAGAGCCTCTCTCTAATATCCTCCAAAAATTTCTCACTTTCCTCATACTCTCCTCCTACGCCTTTCACATCTATGATATCTCCTTAACCCTAATGGCAGTCGACGACACCGTTATCCCACCTTCAACATTATCCCTCTCTTCCATGGAAAAAGCATTTGGTGTCACCAACATCAAGACCCATGTCCCCCTCATCTTGGATCTCGACCAACTCAACTATGACGCCTGGAGTGAGTTGTTCAAAACACACTGTTACAGCTTTGGAGTGCTTGGGTTCCTTGATGGAACTACTGTAAACACAAGCAATGATCCCAACGACTGGAAGAAGCTTGATTCGTTGGTTAAAGTTTGGATATACGGGACAATCTCCACGTCCCTTTTCCAAACCGTTCTCAAGAAGAATGTGACTGCCAAGGATGTGTGGATGAGCCTTAAAATCACTTTCACGACAATAAGGATGCTCGTGCTCTGGAACTTCAAGAAGAACTTTGCTCTCTTGATCTCGGTAACTTAACCATTGCCGAATACTTCAAGAAAATAAAGGCAACGGCTGATCTCTTTTCGAATATTGATGCTGCTGTGGATGAAAAGACACCCGTTATGTATGCTATAAATGGGTTGGGCGATCGATATGATCATGTTGCTAGTATTATCCGTCACAACCCTAAATGACCAACCCTACTTGAAACCCGATCCATGCTGCTCCTTGAGGAGTCACGTATGAACCGCAAACAAAACCACTCCCACACCGGTGATAACTCTTCCTCAGCCACTGTGTTGGTTGCCTCGCCTAAACCCAACCCTCCCAAAACAAACACTAAGGAAATATGCAGGAACTTCTAGAAGGGTAATTGTAGGTTTGGAGCCAAATGTCGTTATCTTCATACTCGTGACAACAAGCAGGTTATGCAACATCAGTCATGGAATGGAAATTTTGGTGGACAACAGATGGTTCGTGGCCCAACAGGACAACATGTCTAAGCCTCAAGACCAGCCTACTACGGGTCATCTCATTCTCAACATGCTTCTGGCCCATCTAGCCCAACTAGAGGAATTTTGGGCCCATACCCGACCACCCCTACTGCTAGCTTATCTGGTCCAAGAGCAGGTGCCTCGGGTTATTGGGAATACAGTCCAGATCAGGCTACTACTTTGCCACGTGCATTCAACACCACGAGTTTCTGATATGCTGATAACAATGAAGATTCAGGGTGGTATATGGATACGGGCGCCACATCTCATCTCTCCGCGGATCCAGGTAAACTTACGACCTTCTTAATAAAAGTACTATACCATCTATAATTGTTGGTGATGGGATAACCATCCCCTTCACTAATAGTGGTCACAGTATTTGCCATCTCTACATCGTCCTCTATACCTTCAAAATGTCCTTATCACACCTAACATAATTAAAAACCTTATATATGTTCGTCAATTTACTCGTGACAATAAATGTAGTATTGAATTTGACGAGTTTTGTTTTACTTTGAAGGATTTTTAGACCCGACAGCCTCTACTCCGATGTAATAGCACCAGAGACCTCTATCCGTTCCACCCATCCACCACCACCACACCTACTACTATTGTCTACCTCCCAGTCCACGTGGCATCGCAGACTCGGGCATCCCGGCGATGATGTGCTACGTTCATTAGCTTTGAATAAATTCATTTCATGTAATAAAACAAAGTCTATGACTTTGTGTAATGCCTGCCAACTTGGTAAGCAAGTTAGACTTCCATTTTTTCTTTCTAATTCAGTTGTTTCAAACATATTTGATGTAGTACACTCGAACGTGTGGACTTCACCACTTCTGAGTGTTAGTGGTATTCAATATTATGTCATTTTTGTTGATCATTTCTCTTATTTCTTTGGGTGTATCCTCTTAGACGGAAATCTGATGTTTTTACCAAGTTTTTTCATTTTCGAGCTTACGTTAAAACACAATTAACGCTCGACGTTACCTCTTTGCCCACTTGCTTTACATCCTGGTCAGCTTGGGTAATAAGTAGGACTGCAAGTTGGTTCTTAGTCTTAATGAGTAAAATTAATTGGGTAGTTAATTCTATTAAGAATTTACTTATCAAAAATACTAATGTTTGAAACTTTTATTGTAGATGGACTACCTCGTCGGAAAAATTCGGTATTCAGGAGTTTCTTTGAGAATACAGAAAACTCACTGGACCCAACTTCAATTGATTGGTAAAGGCCAACGAGTTGGTACTTTAGTTGAAGACAAGATTACTTTACCTTGACATCCTATTCCTGTTGCCACCAGTTTGCACCACCCTGGTCAGCCAATCCTTTGAGGACCTTGCAGCTCATGCTGCATGGGTTAAAGGGCAAAAGGAAGTTGCTGTGCTCATGCTGTTGACCATGGACCTAGAATCAGCGAAATCTAGCTCATCTGGTGCTTATGACATCGCTCCAGGAACTAAATCAGCTTGTTTCCAAACAAGCTGGAACAGGAGAACTTCTGCTGACTATGAGAGATTTCGGACACTTGCAAGCATGAGGAAGGTCAATATGTTAGCTCCCACGTTCTTAAGATGAATGGCTACATTGACAACTTGGAGCGACTCGGTCAACCAGTTGGTCAAAACCTTGCAGTGAGTCTTATCTTAGTCTCACTCAATAAGGATTTTACCAGCTTCGTGCAGAATTTCAAAATGCACGGCATGGGGAAGACCGTGAATGAACTACATGCCATGCTTTAAGCTGCATGAAGAATCGACTGCTCAAAGAAAAGATGCTAATCCGCACTTCATGCAATTACGAGAAGGAGGGTTCAGAAAAACCAAAGAATAAACCGCCACAAAGCTGGTAGAGGGGGGTAATGTAATGGAAAGCACAAGATGGGGGGGGGGGGGGGCTATGCTCATAACAATGTGTCCATTTGCTCATACACCTAACACTCCTCCAACCACCTAAGAAGGATAACCAGCACAGGACGCCATCTATCACCAATGGGTGCAAGTTGGGCATGAGAAGGGAATTGTTCCGTGTATCTCACCGAGTTGATGAAAAAAGAAGAAGGCTACCTCAGGGAGCTCAGCGCTTCAGGTATTTTCACCATAGAACTCTAATCACTTCCTAGTAAATTTGGATTTATGTCACTGGTTATGGTACTCATAATTTGTATTACTACTTCAGGGTCTCCGGGGAAGTAGGAAGCTTGAAAACAGGCGCTTTAAGTCTGTGCGAGAGGCGCTGCGTCATCGTGCAGGTTGAAGCAATTAGATCTATCATTTTAGAGCTCCCTAGTGGATTAGTTATTGTCTTGAACAATTGTCATTATGCTCCCTCTATTACTAGAGGTGTTATTTCAGTTTCGCATTTGTTTGACGATGGATTTGTTAATCGTTTTGATGATAACAATGTTATTTTAGTTTCAAAGGATAATCTAGTTTATTTTATGGCTGTTCCATGGGATGGCATTTTTGAAATTGGTATGTCTTGTTCTAATACAAACGATAGTTCTATGTATGCAATTACTAATCAAAAGAGTCACATTAATTTAGGACTCTTCTCTCTTTTGGCATGTCGTCTCGGACACATAAGCAAGAAACGCATTGAAAAGTTTGCAAACATGATGGACTTCTCAATTCTATTGCATTGAGTCATAGGAACAATGTGTTTCCGTGCTTGTCTGGTAAGATGGCTAGAAAACCCTATTCACATCAAGTGGAAACGGGCTACAGATCTCTTGGACTGATACACACCGATGTATGTGGCCCATTTAGACTAGTGTCAGACACGGAGCTAGCTATTCGTTACTTTACTGCGATTTCAGTCGTTATGGTTATGTTTACTTGCTGAAAATAAACATGAGTGTTTGAAAACCTTTAAGGTATTTCAAAAAGAACGTAGAAAACCAACTCGGGAAGGGACCATTAAGTCACTAGTTCTGATCGTAGAGGTGAATAAATGAGGCAAGAGTTTTTGGATCAACTAAAGGAGCATGGGATCATTTGCCATCGCACTCCTCCTTACATCCTCAAAACAATGGAGTGTCAAGAGAGGAGGAAATCGAACACTGCTAACATGGTTCGTCCATGATGAGTCAACTACTAACCAAAGTCCTTTTGGGATTATGCCATTGAGACTGCTGCACGCATTCTCAACATGGTTCCATCTAAGAAGGTTGATAAGACACCATACGAGATATGGCATGGGCAAGCCCCTAAGCTGTCTTAACTTCAAAGTCTGGGTTGTGAGGCTTTGTTAAGTGTTACACTTACCAAACCTGACAAACTTGACCCTGGATCTTTTAAGAGTACTCTTTTCGGATACCAAGGAAAACAATGGGATATTCTTTCGACAGCCCATCTGAGATAAAGTGTATTTGTTGCTCGAAGGCTGAGATCTTTGAGTCTAAGCTCTTGGAATATGAAAAGCAAGTGGGAGTGTGATAAGGATTCTTGAAGAAATTCAAGAAGAATATACAAATCGTCTGTAGACACTAGCTTAAATCACGAAGAGGATGATCAAGAAATTGATGAACCTCAAAGTGATATCAATCCCATTCGTAGGTCCACAAGGACACGCCGTCCCACAGATCGATTGTGTTTGTACATCGATACTGAGGAACATGAGTTAGGGGATCTCGGTGAACCCGCTAACTATAGAGCTGCATTGCTGGATCCTGAATCCAAGAAATGGCTTGATGCGATGAATGTGGAATCAATCATGACAAGACAATGATGTCATGGGTCATTAGTTGAGCTTCGTCCCAATCCTAGAACGTTGGTAGCAAGTGGCTTTTCAAGAAAAAGATGACATGGATGGTTGCAGTATAAATCTTTAAAGCGCGTCTTGTAGCAAAGGGCTTCACTCAAACCTACGGGGGTGATTATGAAGAAAACCTTTTTTCCTGTGCAAGACATTATTTTTTTTATTTTTATTTTTTTTTTTTTTTTTTTTTTTCTTTTTTTTTTTTTTTTTTTTTTTTTTTTTTTATTTTTTTTTTTTTGTTTTTTTTTTTTGAGCTATAAGGATTCTCATGCTATTGCCGGTAACTATGATATGAGATATTGGCAAAATGGATCGTTAAAACGCTTTCCTCAATGGACATCTTTCCGAAAGAAGTCTATAATGGAGCAACTGAGGGTTTTGTAAATCCAAAAATCTAACCATGTATTGCAAACTTAAGCGTTCATTTATGGACTTAAGCAAGCTCAAGGCATGGAATAAGGATTTGATGAATGAAAATCAAAAAATTCGGTTTCACTCAAAATCCTGATGAGCCATGTGTATACCTAAAATCTAGTGGGAGTTATATTGATATCCTAATCTTATATGTCGATGACATATTACTCATGGGAAACAACATTCCAATCGTTTACAAGATGTTACAAATCCCTATCTTGGAAGAGTTTTGTTATAAAAGATTTAGGGGATGCTGCATATAATTTTGGATAAAGATCTACCTGATAGGTCAAAGCGGTTAATTGGTTTAAAACAAAGGCTTACATTTGAGAAAATCTTGAACTTATTTATTATGGAAAATTCCAGCGTGGAACGATCCCAATGCAAGAAAAGCTTAAATTGAGTAAGAACAAGGTGTTACGCCTGCTGAAGAAACAGCGCATGCAGAATATTCCCTACGCTTCGGCTATAGGATCTATTATGTATGCTGTGAGATGTACTCGTCCTGATGTTGCGTTCGCACAGAACATGACAAGCCGATTTCAACAGAATCCGGTGAAGAAAAAATGGACTGCTGTTAAAAATATTCTTAAGTATTTAGCAAATTCTAAGGATATGTTTTGGTATATGGAGGTAATATGAAACGCAATCAGAGTTTCTTCGCTACACTGTTGTTGGGAATCCTAGGTTGCTGAAACTAAAGTCGCGACGGGATATGTAGTTCGTTCTAAAGCGGA
Organism: Tanacetum coccineum; assembly: GCA_026074375.1. Classification (NCBI taxonomy): domain Eukaryota; kingdom Viridiplantae; phylum Streptophyta; class Magnoliopsida; order Asterales; family Asteraceae; genus Tanacetum; species Tanacetum coccineum. The sequence goes on along the minus strand of BQNB010014665.1, from coordinate 22,287 downwards.
GGTGCTGTTGATTTGGAAAAGTACAAAAACAAAGATTTTGCAACCTCATTCATGATGCTGAAATATATCGTTGCTTTTGATGCATCGAAAGAGGCTGTATGGATTCGTAAATTCATTTCTGGGCTTAATGTTGTTCCCACAATTGAAGAACCCATAAGTATGTATTGTGATAATACTGGAGCCATAGCAATAGCGAAAAGATGATGGCCGTCACTAAGGTGCAAGACATTTTCGCGCAAACAGATTCACTATCTTTGTGAGATCCATTAAGATGGGTGACGTAAGGATGAAAAGATTGACAACAGATGATACTTAGGACCCTTTTCAAAGGCTTTGGCATTCCCTAAGCATTGAATTAGACTAGGAAACTTCGGATTGTTGCCTGCTAGGAGTTTCATGTAACTCTGTGTTTGATTATTATTTGGATAATTTTGGAATTGTAAGACAGTTTTTAATTTCTATTGAATTAAAGATACTTGGGATTTGTTACTCATTCATCTAACAATGTTATTCTATATTTGCCTGTTTAAATCCTTGAGATTCATCCTTCTAAATCATGTCCATTGTCGGTTAACATATGGGGAATATTGTTATGTAAGGCAAATGTGAGTGTTGGTTATATTCTTTGAATATATGGCTGGTTCCCACCAAACTCATATGTATTTACAAGGGATGCATATTGGATACCCCAACTTTCGATCATTTACTTTTGGATCCATGTCATGAGTAAAATGTCGAAAATGGTTGATAAAGAATGTCCTTAGACTTGAGATGCAAGCAAGTTCTGTATGTGTGGATATCACTTTATGTTATAGCAGAAACGCTGCCTGAAACAAGGTAGTTTATATAAAAAACTATTTTACGGAGTGTATGTGAAGCAGCATCCACAACACTTGTAGTCATAAAGGATTTGTTCCTCCATTGATATGTGGCGAAAGATACCCATTAGGCCCTCTCCAGATTTAATCAGATAATGAAATCGGCGTCCCAAAGGGTAATGCAAGATGATCTTGATGACATTTGGTATATTGAATTATTTCTTTAAAGAGTACATACTGTTAAACTATATGGAATGATATTAAGATCCATATCCATGGTTTAACGGTGCTGTAAACAAAGGGATGATTATAAAGCAAGAAATTTATAACCATTAATAACTGAGATTGTTTTTGAAACTCTTATCTCATAATATTCCTAATGAAAAAATAATTGTGTGGGTTGCTAGACTTTGCCAATTATAGGTATGAGTGTTAAGTGCTACTCCGACTCCCAAGTGGGAGCTGTTGGATTATGGTAGTCGAAAGCACGAATACATTACGAATATATGTGAGTCTATTGGGGGCACACACGTTAATACACGGAGAATGTATTTATACTTCACTTTAATAATCACAAGGACTGTAAATGAACAACACCCGAACCCCAAGGGTGGCCGGTTTCCTATGGAGGATAAAGAGGGGTTGTTTGTTCGTTTAGATGAATAAGGAGAACAAAAGGGAATTGTGATGGGACTAGGAATTGTATCCTAGTTGAATTAGGCTAGGGATAAAGGGTTATATATACCCTTCACCCCATAGCTCATTCTACACGACACAACAATTCTCAAAACCTAAAAAGGAGTTTCGGTTTGTTCTTGTTCTTCCCCAACCGAGTTCGACTAACTTCATCAAAAGGATAATTCGATTTTTGGTGGTTCTATTCCTAAGCCGATTCAAGCCTTAAGTATTTTAAGGTTTTGGTTCTTGTTTCATCTCCTTGCTCGACAATCAAGAATCATATACAAGGTGTTTGTTTAGTTTCTGTTCGAAGAACAAAACCCTAAAGGGTTTCGGGTTGCTGTTATTCGGTCCAGGTTAATTCGGTTGTATTAGGGTTTTGTAAACCCTAATCCGGTTCTTGTTTATTCGGTTACTAGTTCAAGTGTTTGTTTGGTAATTCGGTTCATTGGTTTTCGGTTAAACTCAATTGGTGCGTTTGATTTACCATTCGATTACAAGGGTTGTTAGTTAGTGAAGTTAAGCCTAGCATAGCTTAATACATTCGGTTGACGTGACTGTGTGAGCAACCGTAGAGGCAATTATTTTAATTGCTTGTTTCGTTTTCTTGATCAAATTATCAAAAGGTACGCGTTTCTATTTACCTTTTATTTTGTGTTAACCATATGCTATTACTAGGTCCTATCCGCTGCGCACTCGTGGCTAAACTAGTTTACCCTATGTATTTTTAAATCCAACAGTAGCATCCCCAACTCGTTTTAGCTTTATGGGTTGTTTTAATTATACGTCTAGTTTAGATGCCTATTATTGAAACATATGCTATGATCTGCTGTATTTTATATTTTATTTATGTTTTACTAGAAAAATATGACAATGACATTACAAATCATTGCCATAAGATGAATAAAATATGTAGATTTTGATCTTGAATTCTATTAAAAGTTAATATAGGTTAAAAAGGAAAATTAAAATTGTTAGTTTAGCTTGTATGATTCCTTTTTTATTATTGTCTATTCTGGCTATAAGACCCACTCAATCACAATATGTGGTGAATGGGGTGATCTAGGCACTATGCAAAAAACCTAGTGAGGGTCTTATGGTTCTCCATTTGGAGAAGACTCGCAAGAGAACTCGGATTTTACTTGTTTACTTGTATGCTTAATGTCATTTTTTTGTATTATGAATCTATGTATGCATGTTTATTTAATGCCTACTTGTTTACACGCCTAAATAAATATGACATATGTTCAAAAAGATGATGTTGATGTATGTCTATTAATTTTACACGCCTAATGCATGCTCATAGTGACCAACCATTTGTTTCGTGGAAAACTTTTTTTTGTAAAAAATTAATAAGACGTTAAACTATGAAACTTGTTTTTCTTGAATTAAAAACTGGACGCTATGGACTCATGGGAAGTACGGATCATCCACTAGAACAAACTATAAGAGAAGTTTAAGGCGGGTTGTGTTTACGTAATTCCCTAAAGAAATAAGGTTTTTAATATGCTTCGCGCTGACCTGTTACTCCGCTTCTTTGCGAGTTCGATTGGAGTTACCGGTGAACCATGGAATGTCACTACATTGTCATTATTAAAGGTTTTTTAAATTAGTGTTACAAAGTTGGTTACATGCTTCTTTGTACACGTTTTAACACATTTATGTGCATACCCCTAGGAAAATTTTAAGTCTATGCCAGCCAACCTAGAACACGTGCAATTGGTTTGACCGCTTTGGTCAGACCTTAGGGCCCTACCAACCCATGGTGAATTTCGTGTACTGGTCAGACCTCTAACGATTTTTACAAGTTCTTGCTTGGTCGACTTAATTCGAGTAGGCTTGGTCAGACCTTGGACCCGAGGCATAAGATGATACTAAACATGCTCTTAACATTATTACTTGATTACTAATGTTTTGACAAGTATCATAAATCTAAGAGTTGCATTAAAATGCAATTAACGCTCGTCGCTTACCTCTTGCCCCACTTGTTTACGCCCTGGTCAGACCTTTGGTAATAAGTGGGAGGTCAAGTTGGATCTTAGTCTTAATTAGTAAATTAATTGGGTAGTTAATTCTATTAAGAATTTAATTATCGAAAATACTAATTGTTTGAACTTTTTATTGTAGATGACTACCTCAGTCGGAAACAATTCGGTATTCAGGAGTTTCTTCGAGAAACAAAAACTCACTGGACCCAACTTCATTGATTGGTACAGACAACTACATTTGGTACTTTCAACTGAAGACAAGTAAAATTACCTTGAGCATCCTATTCCTGAAGCACCTGTTGCACCTCCTGGACAGCAAGTTCCTCCTGTGGCTGATGCAGCTCACGCTGCATGGCTCAAAGGGAAAAAGGAAGTTGCTATGCTCATGCTATTAACCATGGACCTAGATATCTAACGGAATCTACCTCATCTTGGTGCTTATGACATGCTCCAAGAACTAAAAGCTATGTTTTCCAAACAAGCTGAACAGGAACTTCTGCATACTATAAGAGAATTTCACATGTGTAAGCAAGAGGAAGGTTAATCAGTTAGCTTACATGTTCTAAAGATGAAGGGCTATATTGTTAACTTAGAGCGACTCGGTCAACCAGTTGGTCAAAATCTTGCAGTGAGTCTTATCTTAGTCTCTCTGAATAAGGATTTTGACAGCTTCGTGCAGAATTACAATATGCACGGCATGGGGAAGACCGTGAAGGAACTACATGCCATGCTTAAGCTGCATGAAGAAACGCTGCCAAAGAAAGATGCTAATCCTGCACTTCATGCAATACGAGCAGGAAGGGTTCAGAAAAATAAACCTCACAAAGCTGCTAAGGGGGGTCATGGTAAAGGAAAGAGCAAGATGGGTTATGCCCCTAACAATGTGTTGTTTTCTCCTAAACATAAGACTCCTCCCCCACCTAAGAAGGATAACCCAGCAAAGGACGCCATTTGCCACCAATGTGGTAAAATAAGGCACTAGAGAAGGAACTGTCCTGTATATCTTGTCGAGTTGATGAAAAAGAAGAAGCTATCTCAAGGAGCTAGCACTTCAGGTATTTTCACCATAGAACTCTATTATTTCCCTAGTAAATCTTGGATTTATGACATAGGTTGTGGTACTCATATTTGAATTACTACTTAGGGTCTACGGGGAAGTAAGAAGCTGAAACCAGGTGCTTTGAGTCTGTACATGGGCGATGGTCATCGTGCAGCCGTTGAAGCAATTAGAACTTATCATTTAGAGCTCCCTAGTGGATTAGTTATTATCTTGAATAATTTTCATTATGCTTCCTCTATTACTAGAGGTGTTATTTTAGTTTCACGTTTGTTAGATGACGGTTTTATTAACGCTTTGATGAAAACAATGTTATTTTAGTTTCAAAGAATAATCTAGTTTATTTTATGGCTGTCCCACGGGATGGTATTTTTGAAATTGATATGTCTTGTTCTAATACAAACGATAGTTCTATGTATGCTATTAGCAATAAAAGAGCCAAAATTAATTTGGACTCTTCTCTCTTGTGGCACTGTCGTCTTGGACACATTAGCAAGAAACGCATTGAAAAGTTGCAACATGATGGACTTCTCAATTCTATTGACGTTGAGTCATTAGGAAAGTGTGTTTCGTGTTTGTCTGGAAAGATGGCAAGAAAACCTTATTCACATCAAGTGGAAAGGGCTAAAGATCTACTTGGACTAATACACACCGATGTATGTGGCCCATTTAAGATAGTGTCAAGACAAGGAGCTAGCTACTTCGTCACTTTCACTGACGACTTCAGTCGTTATGGTTATGTTTACCTGCTGAAACATAAACATGAAGTGTTTGAAACCTTTAAGGTATTTCAAAAGGAAGTAGAAAACCAACTCGGGAAGACCATTAAGTCACTACGTTCTGATCGTGGAGGTGAATATATGAGTCAAGAGTTTTTGGATCATCTAAAGGAGCATGGGATTATTGCCCATCGCACTCCTCCTTACACGCCACAAAACAATGGTGTGTCAGAGAGGAGAAATCGAACACTGCTAGACATGGTTCGATCCATGATGAGTCAAACTACTCTACCAAAGTCCTTTTGGGATTATGCTCTTGAGACTGCTGCACGCATTCTCAACATGGTTCCAACTAAGAAGGTTGATAAGACACCATATGAAATATGGCATGGGCAAGCCCCTAAGCTGTCTTACTTAAAAGTCTAGGGTTGTGAGGCACTTGTTAAGCGTGATACACTTACCAAACCTGACAAGCTTGATCCTAGATCTTTTAGGTGTATCTTCGTAGGATACCCAAAGGAAACAATGGGATATTCTTTCTACAACCCATCTGAGAACAAAGTATTTGTTGCTCGGAATGCTGAGTTCTTTGAGAATGATCTTATAGATCTGAAAGCAAGTGGGAGTGTGGATGATCTTGATCTAATTCAAGAAGAAGATACAAATCCTTCTGTAGACACTAGCTTAGATCATGAAGAGGATGATCAAGAAATTGATGAACCTCAAAGTGATATCAATCCCATTCGTAGGTCCACAAGGACACGCCGCCTCACAGATCGATTGTGTTTATACATCGATGCTGAAGAACATGAATTAGGGGATCTCGGTGAACCCGCTAACTATAAAGCTGCATTACTGGATCCCGAATCTAAGAAATGGCTTGATGCGATGAATGTGGAAATGCAATCCATGAAAGACAATGATGTATGGGTCTTAGTTGAGCTTCCTCCCAATGCTAGAACCGTTGGTATCAAGTGGCTCTTCAAGAAAAAGACTGACATGGATGGTGCAGTATACGTCTTTAAAGCTCGTCTTGTAGCAAAGGGCTTCACTTAAACCTACAGGGTTGATTATGAAGAAACCTTTTCTCATGTAGCAGACATTAGAGCTATAAGGATTCTCATAGCTATAGCTGCGTACTATGACTATGAGATATGGCAAATGGATATCAAACCCACCTTCCTTAATTGATATCTTTATGAAGAAGTCTATATGGAGCAACCTGAGGGTTTTGTGAATCCAAAATATCCTAACCATGTATGCAAGCTCAAGCATTCCATTTATAGACTTAAGCAAGCATCTAGGTAATGGAATAAGCGATTTGATGATGAAATCAAGAAATTCGGTTTCACTCAAAATCGTGATGAGCCATGTGTATACAAAAAACAATGGTGTGTCAGAGAGGAGAAATCGATCACTGCTAGAAAAGGTTCGATCCATGATGAGTCAAACTACTCTACCAAATTCGTTTTGGGATTATGCTCTTGAGACTGCTGCGTGCATTCTCGACATGGTTCCAACTAAGAAGGTTGATAAGACACCATATGAAATATGGCATGGGCAAGCCCCTAAGTTGTCTTACTTAAAAGTCTGGGGTTGTGAGGCACTTGTTAAGCATGATACACTTACCAAACCTGACAAGCTTGATCCTAGATCTTTTAGGTGTATCTTCGTAGGATACCCAAAGAAAACAATGGGATATTCTTTCTACAACCCATCTGAGAACAAAGTATTTGTTGCTCAGAATGCTGAGTTCTTTGAGAATGATCTTATAGACCAGAAAGCAAGTGGGAGTGTGGATGATCTTGATCTAATTCAAGAAGAAGATACAAATCCTTCTATAGACACTAGCTTAGATCATGAAAAGGATGATCAAGAAATTGATGAACCTCAAAGTGATATCAATCCCATTCGTAGGTCTACAAGGACACGCCGTCTCATAGATCGATTTTGTTTATACATTGATGCTAAAGAACATGAATTAGGGGATCTTGGTGAACCTGCTAACTATAAAGCTGCATTACTGGATCCCGAATCTAAGAAATGGCTTGATGCGATGAATGTGGAAATGCAATCCATGAAATACAATGATGTATGGGTCTTAGTTGAGCTTCCTCCTAATGCTAGAACCGTTGGTATCAAGTGGCTCTTCAAGAAAAAGACTAACATGGATGGTGCAGTATACGTCTTTAAAGCTCGTCTTGTAGCAAAGGGCTTCACTTAAACCTACAGGGTTGATTACGAAGAAACCTTTTCTCTTGTAGCAGACATTATAGCTATAAGGATTCTCATAGCTATAGCTGCGTACTATGACTATGAGATGTGGCAAATGGATGTCAAAACCGCCTTCCTTAATGGACATCTTTCTGAAGAAGTCTATATGGAGCAACCTGAGGGTTTTGTGAATCCAAAATATCCTAACCATGTATGCAAGCTCAAGCATTCCATTTATAGACTTAAGCAAGAATCTAGGTAATGGAATAAGCGATTTGATGATGAAATCAAGAAATTCGGTTTCACTCAAAATCGTGATGAGCCATGTGTATACCAAAAAGCTAGTGGGAGTTATGCCGATATCCTAATTCTATATGTAGATGACATGTTACTCATGGGAAACAACATTCCAATGTTACAAGATGTAAAATCCTATCTTAGAAGAAGTTTTGCTATGAAAGATTTAGGGGATGCTACATATATTCTTGGAATCAAGATCTACCATGATAGGTCAAAGCGGTTAATTGGTTTATGTCAAAGTGCTTACATTGAGAAAATCTTGAAAAGTTATTATATGGAAAATTCCAAACGTGGAACGATCCCAATGCAAGAAAATCTTAAATTGAGTAAGTCACAATGTGCTTCAACACCTGCTGAGAAACAACGCATTCAAAATGTTCCTTACGCTTCGGCTATAGGATTAATTATGTATGATGTGAGATGTACTTGTCCTGATGTTGTGTTCACACAGAACATAACAAGCCAATTTCAACAGAATCCAGGTGAAGAGCACTGGACTGCTGTTAAAAATATTCTTAAGTATCTTCGCAATACTAAGGATATGTTTCTGGTATATGGAGGTAATATGGAACGAGTGCCCATAGTTTCTTGCTACACTGATGCTGGATGACGGATGCTAACGATTTAAGGTCGCAGATAAGATATGTGTTCGTTCTAAATAGAGGTGTTGTTGACTGGAAAAGTACAAAACAAAGTATTTTTGCAACCTCATCTACAGATGCTAAATATATCGCTGCTTTTGATGCATCGAAGGAGGCTGTATGGATTCGAAAATTCATTTCTGGGCTTGGCATTGTTCCCACAATTGAAGAACCCATAAGTATGTATTGTGATAATACTGAAGCCATAGCAATAGCGAAAGATGATGGAGTCACCAAAGGTGCAAGTCATTTTCGCTCAAAAGTTCACTATCTTCGCGAGACCATTAAATTAGGTGATGTAAAGATAGAAAAAATTAACACGGATGATAATTTAGCTAACCTTTTCACAAAGGCCTTAGCATTTCCTAAGCATTCTGAATTAACCAGGAATATAGGAATGTTGTCAGCTAGTAGTTTCATGTAACTTTGTGTTTTGATTAGTATTTGGTTAATATGGAATTGTAAGACAATTTTTAATTTCTGATGAATAAAGATACTTGGGATTTGATTTCATTCATATAACAATTATAACAACTGTTATTCTATAATTCATGTTAAATCCAGAATGATTCATCATTCCTACAAGATATGTCCATTTTCGGTTACCAATATTGGAAATATTGTTATGTAAGACAAATGGATGTTGATTATATTCTGTGATTATATTGGAATTGTTCCACCAAACCATCTGTAATTACAAAAGGGAGCATATTGGATTACCCCAACCTTCGATCTTTTTACTTATTGATCCATGGTCATAGAGTAGGCTAATAAGGTAATTTGATATTGAAAACTAAAGCTCCAAACCTGCGTTTAGCAAAAGCATGTGGCAGCCTGCTATCTAAAATCACGTTTTGAAGGTGTTGAAACGTGTAGAAAAGTGATTTTTGGATTAGGTTTGCCAAACGCTATAAAACACATTATTGTTTCGTTTTGAAAACTTAATAATCAAATTATCTATCTCATAACGCACTTCCAAACACCCCCATAATCTTAAGATGAATGACAAGATCAAGAAAATATATCATGATCTTCAGAGATTATATTGCATGTGTTAAGATAATAAATGTATAGATAATATCACATGTCGATCATGATCGTAAAAGAATGTGTCGTCACTTGTCATAAGCCTGGATATAATGCTAGAACACACTGGTTAATTTATACTCAAAAAGAAGTTATATTGTGAATTATACTACGTTAATAATTGAATAGTGGCGAATAGCAAAAAGAAAAAAAATGCTGTTTAAATTCGTTGCTGCAAACAAAAAAAAACTAAGCATAAATTAATACCTCAAACTTAACGTCATTACTGTTGTTGGATTATGGTAGTCGAATTAGCACGAATACATTACGAATATGTGAGCCTATTGGGGGCACACACGTTAATACACGGAGAATATATTTTATACTTCACGATATAAATTAAAAGGACTGAAACTAATTAAGACATAAACTTGCTTCATGTCTTAAAGATGGAAATCGAGTAGAAGGTTCTTATGAAGGTTTCCAGGTTCGGTTGGGATAAGGAAAGCAAGGGAATGTGTTGTGATAAGGCTATAACTCGTTTCCTAGTTTATCACAAATAGGGTTTAAGGCTTATAAATACCCTACACCCCTTCATCATTCCATACGCATAAAATCCCTAAAAAACCTAATCTATATTCGGTTCCTTTTTGTTTTCTCACCACTGAACTCAACAAAACCTTTTGGTTTTCTCATACTTTATTATTTTTCCTAGCTAGACAAGTAAAAGTCTACACAAGTTGTTTGCTTTGGTGGGCTCTAGTTCGATAGATAGAATACATTTTTCTTTAAACATAGTTCATTTTTTTATTGTCTCTTTTGAAATTATTTTCTTGCAGCATTGAAGATTTATCAGTCACATACTATTTTTTACATTACCCTTTAATAAGGTGAAGCGGACTATTGATAAAACTTATTGGAGATTCTTCAACTAATCAAGACGACCATGTTTGCATTATGCATTTAGACAAGATACCGAGTGTGAAAGTCCCAATATACACGTCTATATGGAAATATAACACTTATCTAAATATAAATAACACAAGTAATAACTTTTCAGTGTAATGCTTTATTGATTTAATAAAGTATTACAATATGCTATAGATCGCACAAGTTGAATGACAATGTAAGATTACCTTTCGAACAAGTAAACTTGACAAAGTATCAAGTTTACAAGCAAACTTTTATAGTCCCACTGATAGGATCAGCTGACCAGAATGTAAGTTCGACAAAGGAGTAAATGACTATAATAACGACAACAATAAAAACAATACCATTTAATCCTACAACATTCTCTATTTATAGTGATATGAGGTTGTATCCTTAGTGGGGGCAGTTACGACGTGTCTAGAATCCTATGGTGGACGTACAAAGCATTTAATGCACGTCCATCCATGAAAACATCCCGCCCATACTTTTGTGAACAGTTCTGCCAACTGTTCACAATCTTTCACCAACTCGTACTTTAGTTCAGGCTTTAACTAAAACACTACTTTATCCCGCCATTATGCTTTATTGAGTTTTTCCGCCTAAACACACTTAGAGAAAAGCTTAAGTTCAGCTTGTTCTTCTTCAAAGGCTAATAGGATCATCAGAATATTGCCACCCCTGACTCTTCTTAAACCATTGATGAGGTGTCATTTTATACACTTTTTTAGTTTTATTTAATCCCCTAAATCATGCAAATGTGCCCAGATTATGTGCTTAATCGTTTGTTTTTGTGTTTTTAGCATTTGGATGGCTTTTGGAGGAAATACACGTGACTTGGGCTCAATTGGAGAAGAAACGGACAAGACTACGACTCTACACCAACTATCTTGAAGAAAAGCATATAGTGCGTGGAGACGGCGTCGCCAATTACAAGCGACGGCGTCAAAGTTATTAAGGGACGGCGTCATGGAATTCTAGACGGCGTCAAAACAAAGCCGACTTAAAGAAACCCTAGAAGACCATTGCGGCACGACGGCGTCAGGAACATAAAGCGACGTCGTCGCACTTATTTTCCTATATATACAAATCCGTTTTTAGCGTTTTAAGTGTGTAACTTTTGGGAGACGAACCCTAGTTTTAAAAGACGATTTTAGCAGCCTTTGAGCTCGATTTTAAGGTGTCAAAATCCTCTTTTTACAGCCTTAACTACATGATTTAATCAAGTGAAGTTCATTTATCACTTATCACTTAATATGTCTATGTGTATTGTGATAGATTCTTGTTCTTCTTATTTATTTGCCATGCAAGGCTAGATCTATTAGTATTTACTTATGATTGCATAAAACTTAAATTGTAGATCCTTTTAATGTTGCTTCTTGTGATGGATGTGCGCGTTAGGCTTTAGAAAACTAGCCATAAGATATTAAATTGGCATAGACGTCTAGGAAAACGCGAGTGTGTAGAAAGGATACCATCGGTAACAGTGTTCATACTACCTTACCCCTATTATGGTTGATCTCTCTTAAGGTGTTTTAATTGCATGTAATATACTCTTAGGGGCCTTGTAATAATCTTCATACTACCTTACTTGTGCGTTGCCTTAACGTAATATTACATAGACGGCGTGTTCGTGTAATTCGTTCATGACTTAGGAAATACTTACACATATCATCACAAGGGTGACAAAGCAACATGATTAGGAGAAGCAAACTAAGGAGTAGTGCATGATTAAGTAAATACGTTCGTTTACTATATAGTTATCACCAGTAGTTTAAATTTATTATTAGTTTACTAAGTTAAAAATATTGTCCAACCCTATCAGTTCAATGGTATTTACCTGCTTTTATAAAATAATAAAATTACAAGAAGAATCTTCTATCAAACCCGTTTGACCTTTGTTATATTCTTGTTCAAGCCTTCCCACCTTATTCCCTATGAGAACGATAAAACAACATGAGTCTTGACTATTCTACCTACTCGATTAGGTGCACTGCCTAGGGAGTTGTAAAACTTTTTGTTGAAGTCTAATGACAACCGCTTCAAGTTTTTGGCGCCGCTGCGTGGGAAATAGTTAGGTTTCAACCATTGTTTAACTTAGGTCTACTCGCTTGATTCCTATCAAGTGATAATTTTATTTTCGGTATATCAGCTTTCTTGTAGCCTATCTTTTCTTCGTGTTATTTGTTTCGTAAATCTTTTCGTTGACCTCCATAGGAGACGAAAATCATATTCGTACTCTTGGAGATTACTCCAAACCTAGCCACGAGGGCTACAAGAACATCATTGAGCTCCCCGAAGGGAACAATTTGGTGCCTCTTCGATCTGACACCATTCGGTTGGTGCAAAACAGATGCTCATTCCACAGAGTTCGGTCCGAGGATCCAAACCAACACCTTAAGGATTTTCTAAAACTAGTGGACTCACCTGACCTTAATGGTGACAAGAAGGAAAGAACGCGCATGTGTTTATTTCAATTTCCCTTTGCGATCAAGCTAGCAATTGGCTTGAACATCTTCCAGCAGGATCCATCTCAACATGGGAGGATCTTACTACTCGTTTCCTTGCTTAATTCTTTCCACCGGAAAGGACTGCGAAACTTTGTAATGACATCCTTATGTTCTAACAAAATCAAGAAGAGTCTCTCTCTGAAGCATGGACTCGTTTCAAGGACTTACTCCAAAAGTCCCTCATCATGGCATCGATCGTTGGCTTCTAATCCAAATTTTCTATGATCATGTTTCCTTCATCTTAAGTGTGAAATTGACTGCGCCGCCGGCGGTAAACTTCGCGATAAGAACCCCAATAAATCATGGGAAATCATTGAGAACCTTGCTCTCTATGACCATGAGGGATGGAATGATTCAAAAGACCACGTCAAACCGGTCAAGGCAGTCGTCGTTTCTCCAAATGCATCAAAAACGCCTGACCAACGACTTCTTGAGCTTGAAGACCAGATTAACTTTTTGTTAAAAGGGCCACAACCAACACTTAACACAAGCTCAACACACACCCCTCAAGCCTACGCTAAAGCATTTTCCTTGAGCCCCCTTCCACGAGGCCTTAATGAGCCACCAAGGAAAAGTTCTTTCACTTTCTGTGAACGTGTCCACCCAAACCCTCAACCCCAAGATCTTGAAACCAGTTTTGAGGCTCGAGTACGAGACTATATGGCAGCACACACCGAAAAGATGGAGAGGTTCGAAAATACTATTTCAAACAGCGAGAGGAAATAAACGACAAAATGGCAGAAATGATTGGACCTCTTAAGGAACTCGCAGCTAGCATAACTCTAGAAAAGGTATTAATGAGGGAAGAGGCAAGGCACCCCATTACTAAGAATGTCAATTCCATCTCCCTCATTCGAATAGAGGAAGAAGAAAACGGAGAAAACATCGGGCAAATTTATAAAAGCGTAATGAAGCCTGGCAAATCTAATGAAGAAGAACCCCCTAAGGGAATTGACATGAAAAATGAAGTTGAAAGAAAATCTGATAACGAGCCAGCCAAAAGTGCAAGGGAAAATGTCAGGAAGAATGAAGAGGATGAGCCAGCAGGAGTTTCCAATTCCCATGCTGTAAGATATTACCTGAAACATAGAATCAATAAACTAATCAAAGGGCTTGTAGAAAATTAGAAGTTTAATCACTCCCTGTCACAACCCGTGTAGGAAAGATGAAGCGAAAAACTTACAATTTATTACCTAAGGGGCTTGTACACGACGCGATTCTTAAGAAAAAAATAACCAGGAAGGAGGATATATGAGGAAATTTCGAAATACCATGTAACACAGGAGGATTAAAACACATGAATGCCTTAGTTGACCAAGGATCTGATGTGAACGTCATGCCACTTTACATCTACAATAAGTTAACCGATGAAAGGCCCAGCGGAAACTGACATTAGGCTTTCCCTAGCTAGTCATTTGTATATCTATCCCTTAGGAATAGCCGAAGATGTATTAGTGGATGTTGCTGGCTATGTGTACCCCATGGACTTCATGATTTTAGACATAAGGGAGGACGAAAAAAGGCCCTTCATTTTAGGAACACCATTCTTGACTACAGTTAAGGCAGTGATTAAGTTTGATTACTGGACAATAACTTTAAGATCTGGAAAGAGTAAAATAAGTTTCCATAGGATACCTGAACCTAACTGTAGGATCGAGAAGGGAATTATGAATGACATAGATCCAATAGCCCCACAATACCCGTCAATAGATTAGTTCTAGAATGGGAGGAAAAGATCAAGCTTCGTCAAGAAAATGAAATGAAGTTTGACCAATGGAGGAGTAAGATCTTCAATAATGAACACCCCGCGTCCGTGAACGAAGAGTGTGAAGTGGAGGATGAAGGAGAAGTCACGTAAGGACGTGCGACTTCGAGTCTAGCTACAAGACTCAATAATAAAGAAAAACGCTTTTTGGGAGGCAACCTAATATTTTATTTTTCCCGCATTTAGGGATGTCTTGTGTTTTAATTCTTTATCGTTTATTCTTTTATTTTTGAATTATGTTGTCATGCTTTGTTTTGTTTTAACTTTGTCTTATTATCTATCAAAAGGATTTTGCATAAAATAAGGTGTAAGGGGAAAATACTGGTTTATTAAGAACCAATCCAAATATTATAAAATAAAATTATGTATAGAGTTAATTCGCGTCATTTCGAGTCAATATGATTGTAAATGATTTAATCTCCAGGGTTTTTATGTAGTATTTTCTACATGATATAACTAATAAAATTGTGTGCTGGAAATTTTTCAATAAAAACGAAGAAGAAATCTTCATAGTGGCTGGAGACGGCGTCACGCCCCAGCCATGTGAAAATTCAAAAAATTTCAATTATCTATTGTAAGTTATCATCTTCCTTTTTATAGCTTAATTATGCATTTAGCTTAAATAGTGCTTTGTACTTGCTTATTTCTGTTTAAGGTAGCTTATTGTAGCTTATATTAGTAAGTTAATGCTTAATATTGTCATTTAATAGCTTAGATCATAGTCTGCTAGTTAATTTTACAAAACAAATTGAAAAACAAAAAAATATTAGCATAATATAATAACTCATTGCTCTGGCTTATTATCTGCTTAGATTTGCTCAATAGGTTTGTAATAAGCTATTTGACATATGGTATTTTCAACTTGTATCTTAAAATTCATTTTCATAAGCCAAAAATGAGGTTGAAGGATTTTAAGAGGTGTTTGGCATTAGACAACACTAACTAAGTTAGTGCTGTCAAAGGTTAACTAGTCCTTAAATTTGATCTTTGAATCAATTTAGAGGTTTATGAGAGTAGGATTTAAGGTTTGAATTAAGTTTTATCAGCTTAAGTTGTGATTTTGCTTAAGTAGTTTAATTCTGCTAGCATTAATTAGCTTCATTATCATTTTAGGATCAAAGTCTGTTTTTAGTTGTTAATATTGCTTTGCTGTTTTTAGATAAGTATTTTAAAGGTGCAGTAACATAGTCCTTTGGCCTGCAATTGTTAGATTTGGATTTTGGACATTCCATTGCAAAATGCATCAGCAACTGAACACCCTTTAAGGCCATTTTCATGTTTAATTTTCAGCAGGTTAAAATAAAATTTAGTTTTTAATATTTAGCATAATAGTATATTGTAGATTGGATTTCATCTTTTTGAACTTGCTTTTTGAAGATAAGCTCATTTAGCTATCTGTTTTTAAGCTTTAAATTTGCAATTTGTCTTTTCAAAACCAAAAGTAACTCAGCATACACTGAGTACATTAGCAGTTTTCAATCAACTTTTTCATTAAGCATTTTAAGTTCAAAATACTTTTTAAAAGTGGTTTTATGTAGCTTTTTGGCCAAGGTTTAAGATGATATAAGCTAGAATGTCATAAGGATCTGTTTGCTTATTTGAAATTAAGCTTAAAGTTGCCCTTAAGGCCTGTTTGGTATGCAGTTTTTACTAAAGTGCTTATTTGAGATTTTAGCTTATTGCCATAAGTTTTTGTTCAGTTTCTGTCTTAACTAGCTTATTAGGTTAAAATTAAGTTGTTTGTAGCTTATTAGGTCCAGGATTTAGCTTATTAGTCTTTTCATAGAAAAACCAAAAACAAAGTTAAATAGCAAGTAGCTTTTTCATTAAGTCTTTTCATAGCTTATTTAGATTTCAAACTCCTTTGTGATTAAAGTTTTAGATAGAGCTTAGAATAAGCTTTCCATAGGTATAAGATAGTTGTCCATAAGGATCTGATTTCATGTTTTAAATAAGCTCAAAAGTTTGTTATTAGTCTATTTTATAACCAGTTTGTGCAAAATGCTTAATTCTCTTTCTCAGCTTATGGTTTGTCATTTTAGCTTAAATTTAGTACAAATGGCTTATTATGGTAATGTTAGGCTGGTCATAGCTTATTTGATGTGGTTTGAGTATACTTTAGCTTATTAGTGAATTTGAACTTTAAGAAAAAATGTTTAAGTGTTCTGTTAAGCTTTTAAGCTGATTTCCAGCTTATTTTCTAATTTTCAAAAAAGTTGTTTTCACAAAAAATGTTCATATTTAGCTGATTTAAAAGTTTGCTTTTTAAAGTTTTGAAAAATAAAAAAAAAGGAAACCAAGGAAGTCAGGGGTGAGCAAGGCTCGAACCCGACATAGAGCTACTAACCCCCACGATGACCGTCAATAGATTAGTTATGGAATGAGAGGAAATGATCAAGCTTCATAAAGAAAAGGAAATAAAGTTTGACCAATGGAGGAATAAGATCTTTAATAATGAACACCCCACGTCTGTGAAAGAAGAGTGTGAAGTGAAGGATGAAGGAGAAGTCATGTAAGGACGTGTGACTTTGAGTCTAGCTAAAAGACTCAAAAATAAAGAAAAGCGCTTTTTGGGAGGTAACCCAATATTTATTTTTCTCGCATTTAGGAGTGTCATGTGTTTTAATTCTTTATCATTTATTCTTTATGTTTGGATTATTTTGTAATCATGCTTTGTTTTGTTTTTAACTTCGTCTTATTAACAATCAAAGGTATTTTGCATCAAATAAGTGTAGGGGAAAATATTTGGTTTATAAGAACCAATTCAAACATATAAAATAAATTGTTTAGATTAATTTGCGTCAGTTTCGAGTCATATGATTGTAATGATTAATTTCTAGGTTTTATGCAGTATTTTATACATGAAACAACTAATAAGATTGTGTGTAGGAAATTTTTCCTGAAAACGAATGAGAAGTTTTCACAGTATGTGGAGACGGTGTCAGAAAATAACGCGACGCCGTCTGAATTATCAAGCGACCACGTCAGGATTTTTCCTGATGGCGTCAAACCCCCAGACATGTGAAAATTCAAACTTTTTCTATTATTTTCGAAAATAATTTTGTACAATCTCTAAAATTTGTATTTTTCTAATAAACCTGCAGAAACCTAGAATTATATCATCACTTTCATTCTATCTTTACTACTTTCATAGAGTCAAACCTAAAAGTTTCGTTGTATATATAATATCCCACCGATTTTACGCCAGGTGTAGTTGTCTTTGTCTTTGATTTACATGTTATATTTGATAAGAAGAAGCTTGGAAATTCTTAGAATTTTCATATGACGATTCTTGAAGGACGATTTAACCAGTTATCGCATGTTTCTTCTCCATTATTGAGCAAACCAGGGGAGTACTAGTTTCTTTTACTTGTTTTCTTGCCTCTTTATTCGTTTTTACGGGTACTTTTAAAGAACATTGAGGACAATGTTCAACTTAAGTGTAGGGGGAAATAAGCCTTAGAAACTATTCCTTCAATTACCATTTGCGTGTTCCTTAAAATGATGGGTAATATATCGAAACATAGCATAGACAGTAATTTTAACCAAAATTAAAAAAAATTATGACACATACCGTCGAAAACCGAGTATTAATAGCGTCTCATGGATAGGAATTTATATGACTAGCACAAAATCCCTCAGAATTTCACCCTAAAAATGTGAGGTTCTCCTTTAGATCTATAGGAATTCGGGTATCCATTTTTGATACCCAAGATAGTTTATACCTTTAGCTTGTTCGAGTTAAGGTTCGAATGCAGTCATATGTGTTTATTCCGTCGTTACGGATGTGTACGTATGGTCTTTGTCGCCTTTTCTAGAGCATTGGTATCGGTATTAAATTATATGAGCGTACCGGTAGTGTATTAAATTCTAGAAATTGTTTTTGTGATGCATCCCGAGACCGCATAGTGAGTATTGTTTTTGTGATGCATCACTATGCATCCCGAGACCGCATAGTGAGTACCCATGTTTTAAACATGTATTTGTTATGATGGTCACATCGACTATATAACTATCTCACACATGTGCTTCGCACTTACTTTTAGTGCAAGACTCCCCTAGTGAAACCCTCCTAGCTTACCTTTTCACGGTTCTCGTAATTTTCTGGTTAAACCGAACTATTAATGAAGAGCATTGTTAAACCTTAAACCAATTTTTACACCCAAATCGCCTTAGCCTACCTTGTATGTACTCGCTTTTAGTACATTATTGTTTTAACCTAAGTTAATTATTAAGTACACGGTTGCTAAGTCCTTATCCTTGTATATACAGTTTTGGGACGATTGAGATTCATGGTAGTATTTATTTCGCGGAAGAATAGAAAAGAAAAGTTAAGTTTAATACCCTCATATGTTTGTCAAATGATCTCCATGTTATGTTGATCCACCTCAATTCGGGTCATTAGTTAGATTGTAATTATGAGTTCTAAAACTCAAGTGCAGGGGTGTATTTATAAACCCCAAGTGATGTATTATGTTATATAAAAAAATAAAAAATAAAAAGAAAAGAGATTGATGTAGAGTTCTGTAGAGTTTGTATATCTTTGTCCGTGTCTTTGGCTTAGCAACCAAATCAGCATGTATTCGTATAAATAATTAACTAACCCTTTTACCCCAAATTCACCCAAAAAGTCACTCCCCAAATATATCCCATCCGTTTCCATTTTTATTTATGTTATTTTACACCTACACCCCACAACTCTTTTAAACACCTCTTTGATAGTAATGACTAATACTTGCGCCTAGCGGTGGAGGTTTAATCCTTTACCAAGCCTATGATAATTTATATGCTATGACAGGTAATGAGTGTTATTTTCCCGTTTCTCCATATTGTTATAATTCATTATACACCTGAGAGAAAGAGAGAATCCAAACACTTATGTGAGGTGCTAGTATATACTTTATGTGCTTTTAATTACGAGGCCTAGGAGGTTGTGTCGTAAACAGCTTTTAAAGAGTAGGTAAAATGCCCCCAATATTGCTATTGTCTAGGTAGAAAAACTCATTTGCTTGAGGACAAGAAAATTCCAAGTGTAAGAGTATTTGATGAGGTGTCGTTTTATAGACTTTTTTAGGGTCATTTAACCCCCTAAATCATGCAAATATGCCCAGATTATGTGCTTAATCATTTGTTTTTGTGTTTTTAGCATTTGGATGGATTTTGGAGGAAATATACGTAACTTGGGCTCAATTAGAGAAGAAACGGACAAGAATACGACTCTAAATCAACTATCTTGAAGAAAAGCATACAGTGCGTGGAGACGACGCCGCCAATTACAAGCGACGACGTCAAAGTTATCAAAGGACGGCGTCAGAACAAAGCCGACTTAAAGAAACCCTAAAAGACCATTGCGGCACGACGGCGTCAGGAACATAAAGCGACGCCATTACGCTTATTTTTCTATATATACAAATCCGTTTTTAGGGTTTTAAGTGTGTAACTTTTAGGAGACGAACCCTAGTTTTAGAAAACGATTTTAGCAGCCTTTGGGCTCGTTTTTAGGGTGTCAAAACCATCTTGTAACAGCCTTAACTACATGATTTAATCAAGTGAAGTTCATTTATCCCTTATCACTTAATATGTCTATGTGTTTTGTGATAGATTCTTGTTCTTCTTCTTTATTTTCCATGCAAGGCTAGATCTATTAGTATTTACTTATGATTGCATGAAACTTAGATTGTAGATCCTTTTAATGTTGCTTCTTGTAATGGATGTGCTCGTTAGGCTTTAGAAAACTAACCATAAGATATTGAATTGGCATGGACGTCTAAAGAAACGCGAGTGTGTAGAAAGGATACCATCGGTAACAGTCTTCATACTACCTTACCCCTAATATGGTTGATCCCTCTTAAGATATTTCAATTGCATTTAATATACTCTTATGGGCCTTGTAATAGTCTTCATACTACCTTACTTGTGCGTTGCCCTAACGTAATATTACGTAGACGATGGGTTCGTATAATTCGTTCATGACTTAGGAAATACTTACACAGATCATCACAAGTGTGATAAAGCAACAGGATTAGGAGAAGCAATCTGAGAAGTAGTGCATGATTAAGTAAATACGTTCATTTATCATCTAAGTTATCACCAAAGTAGTTTAGATTTATTTTATTATTATTAGTTTAATTAGATAAAACAAACCAACCTCTTAAACCATATGATTTTACCTGCTTTATGTAAAATAAAAATACAAAAAGAATCTTCTCTCAACCTCATAGACCTCTGTTAGATCTTGATCGAGCCTTCCCAACCTATTCCCCTATAGAACGATAACAACCCTCGCGTCTTGCCTATACTACACTGCAATGATTAGATGCATTGCCTAGAGAGTTGTAAAACTTCTTGTTGAAGTCTAACGACAACCACATCAACCATCAGCGTATTCCTTCTACATACCAGCTGATATCCATCTCAGCTGACTAGTATGTCTTCAAGTAATCTTTGACTTCCTTGATAATGTCTTGACTTGAATACGTCCGAGGTTGCTCGTTGAGGATTTGCACTCAGCGAGTCCTTTCACTGCTCGTTGATGCTTTGCACTCTGCGAGTCTTCATTGCTCGCTAATGCTTTGCACTCTGTGAGTCTTCAATACTTAGCCTGATTTCTGTTTAAATCTAGGCATAGACAATTGGGCTCTGAATTAACCTAACAATCTCCCTCTATTTGAATATAAATTATGATAAGTGAAAATTAGTGTAAGTGAGTACAAAACTTCCTCTTACACATAATTAACAAGGAAAAACTAACAAAATAACTTCATTCATTAATTCAACGTTGACCCTTATTATCCAATCTATGTTATACAATCTTCCTAGCCTCTACACAATCATCTCTGGCCGCAATTACATAAATAATCTTATGATACATCACATCAGCAATCTCTAAATCTTCCTTGATGGGATTCTGATTTCTAATTAGCTGAGGAGTAGTCGTCAGATGAAATTCTTCTTCCCTCTGAAACACTAGATCAAAATTACCATTTTAGAAGAATATGCCTGACTTAGGTTCCTTGATGACTAGTCCCTCTGATGGTACAACCACTAGAGGAGGAATCAGGTTTTTATGTATCCCATCCACAACAATGTTATCCTTCACAAAAACTTCCCTTTTGATTTCTGAGGTTCTTTTCCTTTTCTTCTCCGAAGCTGATAATCCAAAAGCTGTTAGCTCAGGTAGTGTAGGGATGTCAAGTTTTCTAGCCTGTGTCTTTACCCACTGAAATTTGGCCTTTAGATTCTTGAGCAGCACATCATTGGACTTACTTTTTACCTTAGAGGCCAAGGCATGTACTTCGAGCCATTCACTAAAACCCAACATCTTCAATATAAACCTGTCATATACAGTGAGATTCAATGGCTGATTGTCTCTTGTAATTCTCACTGATGCTTCTTTGGTAGAGTTATTAATCTTGTAACTGATCTTTGTGATAGGTAAGGGGTGAGCCCTGAAAGTAATACAGTGATTATACTCTTTTAGCATCTTTGCCCTATTGGCCTTATAGGCAGCCAATTCAGCTTCCTGAGCTTCTAGTTGTTTAGGAGTCAGCACCTTTAGCCTTGGTTGGTGAAATTCACACTGTATATATATAATATATAATAAAATATAAAATATATATGTAAGTCTAAAAATCAACAAGAGCA
>BQNB010014664.1:0-74674 GCA_026074375.1 Tanacetum coccineum | reverse complement strand
AAATGAGGGTTATGGTATCCATTACCCCATGTAACTGCTAACTATGGGTGTGTTTGGTAGACATCTTTTCAGAGCATTTGTGAGATATTAGCAATTTAGCTTACAAAGCTCGTTTAGAAGAAAGCAGTTAGCATTTATAAAATTATAAAAACGCTAATTTTTCAATGCTCTTTAAATTATCATTTAGCGTTTAGCATTTACCATTACATAATTTTACACATTAAAATTATAGTTATAGCTATTCTACCAAACACTTTTATAAATTAAACTGCTACTGCTAACTGCTAATACTAACTGCTTACTACTAACTGCTACTGATAACTGCTATCGCTAATTTCAACAAACACACTCTACATGATCTCATTTTTTTAGCATTTCTATTTATTTTTTCATTTCAAGTTCTCATTATATTGATAGTACTGATAATACCATATACTTTGTTTACACTTTAATATATCAAGTCATATTCACTTTTTACGTTGATACAAGCGATCATTTTTGTAGTATCATAATTTTATAGTTTTATGATCATAGTAACGTTCAAAAAAAAAATTATATGATGTATTTGAAAAAAAATATCAACATGTTATTAATAAGAACTAACAAACACAAAATTTTGTTATTTTATGTTAAATTTTATTTCTAAAACAATTCAATTTATTGCAACCATTGATTCATTATTTGTTATGTCATCTAATATATAAATAGAAGTGTGCATTTTACAAGTACGAACCAAGCAAAATACCCCTTGCGTTCCTTAATATTTCTTTTATCTTTCTCATTGTTGTTTCTCACTTTGAACAAAGCATCCCCTTAACTTCAAAGAACTCTATAAAGAAGTGTTAGAACACGCTAAAGTTAAAAAGAAACAAGCCTTTAATAACACAAAACTTCTTACGTAGTTGATGAGAAATCATATGTAACAAAGCAAAGCAAAATGGGCCATAAAATGAAAAGTCAAAATTCAGCTAAAATTGGGTTTTGGCAGGAAAATCAGTTACCCTGATTTTCCCCTAAATTTTCTTATAAATACCATTCCTAGCTCATTTTCTCATTTTCATCTAGAATTTGTAAAACACTTTCTCTCTCTTGTAATCATTCCACTATGTGTAAAATTCATCCTTCAATAATAAACCATTTTCGAGTCTCTTTCTTCTTTTGAGATTCCTTGATAGTTTGTTGCCATTGCAGCTTGAGCTACCATTTCAGTATTGAAATCTAGTTCTTAACGTTTCAATTTGTATCAAAGCGTATTCTGGCGGCAAATTCTGTTACAAATTCTGTTAGAGCTTTGTTTATGTTATAACGGTTTTCTGTTATAACCGTTTCTGTTGTAACCATTTTTATTACAATTCTGGTCAAACCTCCATAACTTCTGATCAAACCTTCACACTTTCCGATCATCCATCAAACACTATAGTGGCTACTCGTTCTCTAACTGATTCTACAAATCAAAACACTGGTTCAATAAAAACTACTTTAGAAAATGTTATGGACCAAATGAATCAACATATTGAAGGCCTCGTAGTGTTTCAACAACTTTTTCAGCCTATCATCAATCACTTGAATAATGGTGAAGGCACTAATAACCGTGGAGGTCAACCAACTTTTGGGAGACTCACCAAGTTTGAATTTCCCAAATTCAATGGTGAAGATGTTCAAGGATGGTTGTATAAGGTGAATCAATTCTTTTCCATTGATAGAATTCAATAGGATGCTCAAAAGATTATGTTAGTTTCAATGCACTTATTTGATAATGCATTGAATTGACACAAGCAATTTCTCAAGAGAAATGAGGATAATGTTACTTGGCACCAGTATGAAGAAGGAATTAAGGAAAGGTCTGATCATGTTAATGAGGATCCTATGGTGGAATTGAAAAATCTAAAGCAAGTTGGATCAGTACAAGCTTATTAGGACTTATTTGAAGTTTTGCTCAATAAGGTTGATCAGCCAGAAGCTATGCTATTAGTTTGTTCATTGGGGGCTTAAGGATGAAATAGGGTTGGATGTGAGGATGTTTAGACCAAATAATCTCACAGATGCTTATAGCTTGGCTAAGATGCAAGAGGCCACACTAGTTATTCCTAAAAGCAGGTATACCTCCTTACTTGTTGCTAATAAAACTGTTGTTACTCCTTTTGTGTCTAAAAGTAGGGGATATGCTGCTAAGAGCAACACCTTGGTCTTACCTGCTTCACCACAAACTATGGGATCTAATAGACCTAGGAAACAGTTAACACAACAAGAAATGGCTAAAAAGAGGGCCAAGCATTTGTGTTTTTACTGTGACCAGAGGTATAGTCATGGCCACAAGTGCAGTGGTCAAATGTATTGTTTGGAAGTGGCTGGTTGTGAGGAGGAAATTAAAGATGAAGATTGTGTTGATGGTGAATTAGATCAAGTTGTTGTAAGAGAGGAGGATGTTATGCCTCAGGTGTCTTTGAATGCAATGAATGGGGTCAATAGCTATCAGACAATGAGAATTAAGGGACATGTGGGAAAACAAGTAGTGCACATGTTGGTAGATTGTGGTCGCACACATAATTTTTTAGACCTACAAGCTGCTAAAAGAATGGGATGCAGAATGAGTAAAATGTGTCCATTACAAGTATTTGTAGCTAATGGACAAGTCATGTCTAGTATGTATATGCGCAAAACTTCAAGTGGAATCTGCAGGGACATGATTTTGTGACAGATGTGATGATTCTGCCTTTAGGGGGTTGTGAGATGGTGTTAGGCATCCAATGGTTGGCTACATTAGGATAAATTCAGTGTGACTTTAAGAATTTGGTGATGAAATTTATGGTAAATGGACAAAAGTATGTTTTGAGGGGGACTACACAGTCTGTCTTGAAGTGGATGCAAGGTAGACATGTGAGTAGTTCTTTGAGCTAAATGGGGACTGAGATATCTTCCATGGCCATGTGCATCTATCCAGCTGCCTTGATGCAATTTTCTGGTGGAATTATTAAGTCTAAACCACAAATCCAAACACTCCTTAAAGAGTTTGCCACAGTTTTTAATGACCCTAGAGAAATCCCACCCAAGAGGTCTCATGATCACACCATACCACTTACACCTAATGCTCCTCCTATCAACATTAGACCTTACAAACATCCTCTAATTCAGAAGGATGAAATTGAGCTTATGGTCAAAGAGTTACTTGAAGCTGGAACCATTAGGAACAGTCAAAGTCCTTTTTCTTCTCCCATTGTGATGGTGAAGAAAAAAGATGGAACTTGGAGAATGTGTGTGGACTACAAGCAGCTCAACAAGCATACCATCAAAGACAAGTACCCTATACCAGTTATTGAAGAGTTGTTGGATGAATTGAGTGGAGCTAAGGTGTTCTCAAAACTTGATTTAAGATCAGGCTACCATCAGATAAGGATGAATGAAGCAGACATACACAAAACTGCTTTTAGGACACATGAAGAGCACTATGAGTTCCTAGTAATGCCTTTTGGCTTAACTAATGCCCCATCCACATTTTAATCCCTTATGAATACTGTGTTTAAGTATTACTTAAGGAAGTTTGTGTTGGTGTTCTTTGATGACATACTCATATACAGTGGTAGTGAGGAAGAGCATTGGAAGCATTTACAAAAAGTGTTATAGATCATGAAATAGAACACCTTATTTGCTAAGCTAAGCAAGTGTTCATTTGCAGAGCAAAGGGTGGAATATTTGGGACATATTATTTCTAAAGAAGGGATGTTAACTGATCCTACAAAAATTCAGGCAATGGAACAGTGGCCTACTCCCCAAACAGTCAAGCAATTAAGGGGATTTTTGGGGTTGACTGGATATTTATCGGAAGTTATCATCAAGGAACTATGCTGGATTAGAAAAACCCCTCATAAATTTGTTGAAAAAAGATGCTTTTAATAATAGGAGAAGAATCTCAAGCTGCATTCATTTAACTCAAAAAGGCTATGACCCAAACACCAGTCTTAGCTTTACCTGATTATAGCAAAACTTTTGTGGTAGAGACTGATGCTTCAGGAGTGAGTATTAGAGCAGTATTAAAACAAGAGGGACATCCCATTGCCTATCTCAGCAAGACTTTGGCACCAAAGCACCAAGCCTTGTCTACCGTATACAGAAGGGAAATTCTAGCTTGTTGATGGCACTGGAAAAATGGAGGAGTTACTTGCTTGATAGACACTTTAAGATCTTTCAGCTTAAAGTATCTACTCAATCAAAGGCTCCCTTTCAAGCTAAGTCGTTACCTAAGTTGTTGGGGTTTGATTATGAGATTTCCTACAAAAAAGAAAGTGACAATGTGGTAGCAGATGCTTTGTCTAGGATAACCAATGGAAGTGAACTGAATTCATTGATTCTCTCAGACTAAACAATGTGAAATGCTCAAAAAGTTTAGGGAAAGTATGTATGTGACAACCATGACTTAGAGTTGTCAAACGAATGTTGACCTAAATTATCTGTTGGCAGTATGGTTATGTGTTTATAAAAATTAAAATTTATATATCAACGATGTTTAATATGTGTTTGTGTGGGATATGTGAGATTGGATAATCAATCCATTGAGCGTGATCGCTTCATTGAGGAATTGGATTTGTGTTGAATTTTGTGAAGTTCATTTCGTTCACTTTTGGTGACAAGGAAATGATTTCGGAGATTGAAGCGATTTCGCGTTAATTGTGTAAGTATACTATACTAATACGTATTTTTGTGTAGTAATTTAAGATAAGTTTTAAGGTTTTAGAGGTTAAGTAAAAGGGAAATGGTTATTTTGATGAGAAATTTCCATTTTAATCACTTATAGTTATAATGGAATTTGATTTGGGTATATTGAGAGAATGGTTTTGGTTAATATAGAGGATCTAGGTGAATGGATTCAAATGGGACGTGGGTGTCATATTGTGAAAGAAAGAAAGATTGTTAAAATATGAGAGTTTTTGGAAGACTTTTTCTATTTTTAGAAAGTGAATTTGTAAAATGATAAAGTTATTTTTAAGAAGTTGTTATATAGCAAAAATGGTTTACCACAGTTAGCTAGGTTTTTTAAAAAACTTAATGTATGAAGATAATTAATTAACTAAATATTTTTTTTAATGACTAGTCAAATAGAAACAAGAATTTTAAAAGAAAAAAAGAAAAGAAAAGAAAAAATAGAGTTGTATTTGAAATCAAACACTAACTAGGCTTTATCTAGGATTACCTTAGAGCCTATAAATACAGAAAAAAAAAAATCCCTAAGCCTCTATTGAAGTATGGCCGATTTTACAAGAGAAGAAAAAGAAGAAAATTTTAGGGTTCTTGGTTAAGGTATATTCTAATCCTGGATAGTTCTAGTATTTAATTTTCAATTATGTAATCTAAGTAAGATTGGATTAGGTTTAGAAAATTTTAGGCTTATTGTTTTTCTGGAAGTTTATAATGTTATAATGATTGTTTAATCATTAGTTTAATTGGTTACAAGATTTGATCATGCGTTAGGGTCTAGATCGCCCGAATTAATTGTTTAATTCACTGCAGAAAGTTAGGCAGTTTTGTAACGAGCATAACTCATTCATAAAAATTCAAATAAACAAATTACAACATACTGAAGATAACCTCAGAGAGTCTACTTCCAGAAAGTTAGCCTCGAGATTTATATGGTCGGGAAGTGGTCAAAAGTCGTTACAAAATCATGGTAAAACAATTACCGAATTTCAGTTTGGTTTGATTTTTCTAAAAATACTTAGACATCTAGTAGAGGCTCTAAATAACTTTGGAAGTATAGGTTATATATTTGTGTGTGACCCCTGAATGTTTTCTAAGTAGTTAAGAAGTTTAAGTTGTTATCTAATCCATACTTTTAGGGGAGATTCTGGACGAATACGTACACTTTGGATAATGAATTTTCTAAGGTTAATTGTAAAAGGGTACTGGCTTTGGGAGAGCTATGAAGCGTTCATAGGCATTTATGTAGCTTGGTGAATTTTTTTGTTTTGAAATGTGACGTGTTTCAGTGTACGTTTAGGATGTGTAAGTGAGTATAAAATTCTTCTCAAAACCAGAAAATTTAAAGTGTAGCATTGAAGTGTAAATGGCATATGTAGGAGTTAGAAAAGGGTTAAATCAAGTATAGAACTATGATAGATAGTCTTATGATATCCATCATAGTATTAGGTTACAACAAACTGGGTGAATGCCTAAATAGCTGGTAAGCTTATTGTGTGCTTAATTGTTTAGATTAACCATGAAAGAAGTTTTGGTGAAGCTTTGTTGATTCTATGGGACGCTGACATCAGGTGATTTCATATCCACTTTTAATGTTATTACATTGGGATAGACAAATGATGCAAGATTTTTGGATGTGTTTTAATCGACTGTGAATATGTGGTTATACATAGCATTGAACGTTTATGTGGTTATTATAGGGTGATATACTTAATGTTGATTATGAACGCTAGTGGATTCCGGTTTAGAGGTAGAGTCTTTCTACCTATTCCAAATCTAATGAGGATGGAAATAAAGATACCATTCTGAGTGATTCCGTTAGAGGTAGTGCTTATACTATTCCAAATCTAATTGTACGAATGAAAAAAAATCCTATTTCTGTGTTATTCGGTGGAGGGAGGTGACTCTACTCATTCCAAATCTAATTAGAGGTTAAATAATAACCATACTGTTGTGATTCCGAACGAGGTAATGGATTACCCCAGGCATTGTTATGTAATCGAGGGCAACGTCCGTCCCTGTTGTGATTGATTGTGAGTGAATGAAACCGTATGCGATTAGCTAGCTTTAAATTGTCTTCTGCCATGATATTTATGTATAATCGCACACATTGATTTTTTTTCTTAACAAGACTGATTTGTGTGTCTAAACCTATGACTCCACCAACCGTTGTGTTAAACAGTTTTTTAAAGCATACAATTTTCAGGGAGCAAATTGTGCTAATTAAATAGCGAAGTGGCTAGAAGAGACCGTAGGACGCTTGGAGTTTATTTCTGTTTTCTGTTTGAATTAATTGCATTAGCATGAATTGTTTGGATTATGTTCTGCATGTCATTTATTGACGAGACCTCCTTTCTCTTAATAAAGACACCATTAGTTTTGGGTATTGTTATGACACTTTGTTCTTTGTTTTACTTTAGTTTTCAATTTAGTATTCTCTAAATAGACACCTTGTTGTCATGAGATCCATTCTTGTTTACGCCTTGCGTTTCCGCCTTGGCGGGAGTTGACATATTGGTATCAAAGCCTTGGTTAAAAGAGAATAGGTGGTTAGCCTAAGACAATATAGCATCAGGTCCCTCATATATTGTATTTTTAGGGCATAAAATGTTTGTTGACGAATACACCGTATGTCTCGCTAACTACAAGCTTTGAAATTCTTTCTAGTTTGAATTACAACTCTATATAATAATTAAATATATTACGTTTTCAATATGTTGATCTAATAGTTATACCCCTTTGTTATTGTTTTAGTCATGTCTTTTCCCCTACCCATGAAGAGATATCGTTGGGAGGTTGTTTACCCTTACTAGTACCCGCGAGTTAGGTGACTAGTTGAGAGAGAAAAGTCAAACCCAAGCGGGCCGAACATAAAGTTTATTTTATTCTCTCTACCCCCCTCGATGCGTTGGCTAAGAATCGATGATTGCTTTTATATATTTGTGGTCACCAATGAGACTTTCTATTTCGTTGGTCGATTGGGATTCTTTATATGGTACGTTAGATGGATATCATGTTTATGAGTTTATATATGGATTAATTATAAGTGTTATGTGGTGAGATGTTGTTATCATTGAGATGATTGGTTCTGTGGAAGTAATCTACACGTGTGAAAAAGGTTGCGAATATAATTAATGTCGCAGAACATAAATATAAGCAACACACACGGGACTTGTGACATTGAATGCATTGTATCATTATTGCATTATTTATTATGTAAAGGATGTAAGTCTGATAGATTGTGAAGATGTGATGTAGATCCTGTGAGATAGGTTGTAGTGTTTAGAGAATTCCTCTCTAAACCGACTGGAGAAAAATTAGGATGGGTGCGTAGATGGAAAGGTTCCATTTCTCAATCGTTTGCGGATACATCGGATACCTGTGTAATGTCGTTGTGAAGATTCTTAATTGGTTCGTTAGCTCTTTTTTCGTTGCTATCTCCAAACGCTCGAGTTTGTATTCTAGGGTGTTATCAGAGCACAGGTGTTCTAAGTATCTGTCGTATTAGCGTTTTGATTGTTTATCCTTTGTCGAAAGTATACGATACTTTTTGTTAGGTTCCTAAGTACCGTTGTAGAGGATGAGTTCCTTTATGTTTTGTTTGTTGCAAGAGTTCTTGTCGTGTATCGTTTTCAAGTAAAAAATATTCTAGTATTGAATTCATAAGGTATTTTGGGAGTCTGATTTTGCTATCATTAAGATTTTTTGTTTTGTGAGTCATAAATTCCATTTGAAAGTAATGTTTGTGTAGTCGATACCATATTGATTTAGGTTTTAAAACTTCTTTTAAAAAAAATAAATTATAAAATAAAATGCAACACATATTTTTAAAAATCATCTTTATGATTCTTTTTTGAAAACCATCATTAAAATAAGTATATGAAAATGTTATTAAATTTAATATATACACTTAAAATTATTTGCATTATTAACTAAGGTGAATAAATAGTTTTAAAAAGATACGTATAAGATATGAGGGAATATTTCCCCCTGTGTAAACAAATTGGTATTGGTACAAAGGTTTCTTAAATCTTTTAATTAATGTTTCCGTGGTACGTAGTATTATTCATTGGGGGTGTTTCTAGAAACCGTTGATGTGTTTGTTAGGTAGGAGGTTCGTTCTTCTTGTCGACGTTTACATTCGGTGATTTTTTTTTTCTCTTTGGAATCGTGTGATTTTTAGGTCTATACCAATTGGTACATGTGAAGTTTTGAAAATTCCTCATGGCGTAGTGCTAGAGTTGATGTTAGGACGTATCTTCTGGGTGGTGCGATTGATAGTTAGCAACAGCGAATGGGAATTATTCGCGGATTCCCAAGTTAGGAATTAGAGAGTTAACGTTTTAACTTTGATTTATACCCTCTTAGTTTAGAAGTGTTGATGTAGTCGTAGGAGAGAAAATGTTTTGTTTTTAGAACATAAGCTGAGATGGTATGCCACGAGAAGGTAGTTAAAATGCCTTGGTAATTTAGAGAGTGCTTAAGGTTCATGGAGAAAACAAACTAAAGAGGATACGATGTAACACCCCCAAAAATGTGTCGCAGCGGAAATATGTCAGGGAGCGTTACTTCATAATACAATAGCACAAGATACAAGAGAACGACCTCTAAATGTGTCGTTTGAAAAGTAATCTCGTTGATTTCTTTGAAATTGATATAACATTTGTCCCATAATTGCATCACAATGACACGCTCGAGAAAATAATCCCAACGAGATCTGATAATTATTTAAGTAAGTTAGAATCTATAAACGAAATCTTGTTCAATTTTTGAGACTCCCATTGCACCTCAAAGTAAGCCAGCAATTCTAATTCACACTGAGAAAAACATGCTTAAAAGTGTCCCAACATTAAAGTTGGTGATTTCATAGAGTTTTTGTAAGTATAAATGAAATTGTTGGAATCCAAGATTTATAAACGTATGTATGACCATTTCAATACCTTATAATAATACGCCAAAAGTGTAAGAGTAAATGTAGTAAAACAAAAGATTTAGTGTTAACTAGCTTCGCCGCAATATAAAATGAAAAGTGTTCAGAAATAAGTAATGTTTAATTAAGTAGTAATGGGACATGAAAATCGTTGATTTTCCAAAATGTATGACTCAATTACCAAATACAGTACCACATAATTAATATCAACAGATCGCGCTAAGCTCAGACACTGAAGCTTGACATATAAGTATGCAATTTAATGCACAAATTGTACTCCCGGAAATGTTGCAAACCTATCAAAATTCCAAATAGTTCCGACATTATGCATTCGTGTTTAGCATACAGTCAAACCCGAACCAGGATGTCAATAGATGCCCAAATTAAACTATTTATACACTCGCGCTCCTCAACCGTCCTCCGTCAAGAATTTAACAGTTCATGATAAATTGGCAATGGTGGGTTTAATTGTTAATTAGCAAACACGTCAAACAGGCAGATGATAACCAAAAACACTTGTGGTCCTAATAAATAACCAATGTATTCATAACAGCTTTTGAGTACTTAAACCCCAAAAGTAGAAAAAAGTGTGATATAAATCAAGTAATTGAATTTGATAATGAGTATGTAAACAATTTTCGTAAACGTGTATGCAAATGAATATGTGACAAAGTATGAAACCAAGTTTGTAATCAACCATGTAATTGTGTTTGTAAATGAATTGCAAAATCAAGTATGTAAAAGAAATGCAAACGAATATGTAACAATGTTGTATTGAGCATTATTCTCCCCCCGAATTGTAAAGCAATTGATGAAAACAAGTGAAAGAAGGGCTATAAACTCACATTGAGGTTGTAGAACGATTGACAGATAGGCATCTAATATGCACAACACGAACGGGAGACGAAAAGCAAACGACAAGAAGTAGCGACTAATCTTAACAGCTAATTCCTCACTAGCCTAGGATGATGCTTTGGATGGTTTTTCCGATGAATGATTATGACAACGGCGACAAAACGTATGATAAAAGATTTAATTTAAGGTTGTAATAGTTTGGTGGTATGGGTTAAATAAATATAACACAAGAAAACAGTAAGTGCGTATACCATTCCGTATTGATTGTATTAACATAAGAAAAATAACCGATTATATAATTCATAACCGTGAATTAAAATAACAATATACACAACCCAAAGAATAAATTCGAAGCGTAATAAAAAACGCCTCATGTGTTACACTCCAAAAGGTGACAATTAAAATAAAATGAATTATATAATACTTTCCAAGTATTACATAAGAAAGATGATAAAAATAAATGAAACTAAATAATTCGACACACGCCCGGATATCCCCAAATGATTTAGTAGAACGTCTCTTTATAAAAATAAACGCACGTTTAAAGTTGCGGGTTAGATAACTGAAATCTCAAAAATAAGCTTACATATATTATAGTCCTATCGCGATCTAATCATTCTAAGGCCTTTCTTTCTCCTATAATAGGAAAATAATAAATACGATTGTAAAATTTTACTAAGTGTAAAGCGAATTATAAAAATCCTGTTTGACCTGATTGTCATGTAACCGTTTATTCATATTAACAAAAGTTAATTACTTTCCCTCAATATTATCAATCCAGTTGCAAAACCCAAAACACATCTAATTACAGTAATTTAAAAACACAAAAAAACAGAAATAATAAATAAAAATTAATTTAACAATATCCACATTTAGGTCCAGTTTAATGTAATATATTTATATATGAAATCTTTTAATTTGACTTATCCATTAATATAAACCAAAACCAGCACCCCCTGTGCTTTAGTCGAACCAAAACCGCCCTTGGAGTTTATCTCCAAAAACCAAACCCACCCTTGCTGTCCAAATAGACCATACTGCTGTATTAAACCACAGACCAAAAACGCCCCTTGTTGGCAGTCACAACAAACGCAAACGCACCCTAACCGAGCAAACCCACAAAACAAACAAACCCCCTTGGCTGTTTCGCCCCAATCCAAACGCCCCCTTATCTTTTCAATCACCACCAAACACACCCTCATGGCTGTTCTCAACAGCCAAACGCACCCGATGCGTTTTAACAAACAACCTGAACAACTTGTGTAACTAATACAATCCGATAAACAAAACCAAAAATGAAAAATAACGCCTAATATATAAATTTTGATATAACCAAAAACTTGTATAACATTTACAACTCGATCTAATCAACAAAATGACTTCTGAAATTGATTTAGCTTCGATAATCCCTTTCGTATCAATCCATTACCACATCGAAATTGTAGAAGGCAAAACAAAGGATATCAAAATTGCACAAATCAATCAAAAAACTCACGTCTTAGTCATAATTGTTGTCAAGAACGAGTAAAACTGTAAGATTAGACGTCAAAAATGCTCAATAAGCCCAAAGAACCACTCAAAATGGCCGAATCTCACCGAATTTCACCACGTTAAACTCGATACCGTATGAAATCATAAAATAGATCACTCTTAATCTCCAATGGCATATGATACCACTTCTTAGGTCACGATTTATATTGAATCACACGATTTATGAAGGTTTAGAATAAACATAATTAAGAGAGGAAGACAAGTATTTCACAATTTTTTAAATTTTATAAAGAAAAGAGAAATGAGAGGGAAAGTGAGTAATATAAGCCTTAACCCCCTAATGTTGATTAGGAGGGTATTTATAAAAAAGGGGAGGATTAGCTTCCCTTCCTTTATTTTCCCTAAATTCTAATCCAGTCCCTATTCTTTGGATAATATGCTATTTTTGAATTTAAGCATATTTCTCCTTATTACAAACTACTCTCTACTTGTAAAATAAAGACTAAACATTAATAATAAATAAAACCACCTAAAGTATCATAATCGACATTTTTATGATCCTAACACTTTATCTTCTGGTGATCGACAACATGTGATTGTCTTTGTTCTTTCGATGTTAAAACCCTAATTATTTAGGGTTTTTTGCGTAAACTGAAGATAATACGTTTTGTGTTCTTTGTGGTTTTGGTTTGTTTGTGTCTTTGGGATGATCAAACCAGGATTCTTGGATTCTGGAGGGGGTGCAAAGAAGAAAAAGAGTAATGATTCTGATTCGAGCGATAAGGTTAACAATGTTACTGATGTGTCGACACCTGCTGTTATGGATTTGTTAAAACAAGCTGTTGAATTTCCTTCATTGGATACATTAAATGGGAAACTTGTTGATGGTCCAACGTTAGATTCACATAAACCAGGAAATAATTCTCCTTGTGTGTCTAATTTGTATGCTAATGTTATTGGTAAACCGGGTAGGAAGAGTATGAATTTTCATACTTTATTTACTCCGGGTGGTAACGGGGTTGATGTGGTTGTCCCGATGGAGTCTATTAGAGCTATTAGCGAACGATTTGCTAATACAACATATGGTTTCTTCTTGGGAAAGCGGGTAGCTTACCCTGTTGTTGCTAACTATGTTAGGAACAATTTAGGTAAATACAGCCTGGTTAGATCAATGCTTAATTCATCTACTTGGTTATTCTCTTTCTAATTTAGCTCCATGGATGATTTGAATGTAAGAAAATGGTCCATTGTTTATTTGAAATCATCCGCTTACTCTTAAAAAGTAGAACCGGGATGTAAATTTATTGAAAGAAGATGTTGAGAATGTTCCAGTTTAGGTTAAACTTCATGGTGTACCTATTACAGAATTTATCAAGGATGGTTTGAGTGCCATTGCAACAAAACTTGGTACTCCTTTAATGCTTGACTCATATACTTCAAATATGTGCTTACAATCTTGGGGCAGGTCAAGCTATGCTAGAGCAATGTTGAGCTTCTAGGTGATGTAGAGTTGAAAGATAACATTGTGATGGCTATGCCTAAACTTAATGGGGAGGGCTTATATACATGTAATATTCATGTTGATTATGTGTGGAAACCTCCTAGGTATGCGTGTTGTAAGGTTTTTGGCCATTTTCAAGAGAAATGTCTAAAGAATATTGGTGCATGTGAGACGAAGAACTTGAAGAAGCTTAGTCAAACTCCTAGAGGTGTTTCGGTTGGACAGAAGGTGGGATTTAAACCAGCAAAACAAGTTTATCAACCTGTTTCTAAAAAGCCTACTACCAACACTAGCGGACCTAAGAAGAAAAATATGGAGCCTACTAAGGAGGTTAGTAAGTCAAACCTATTTGATGTACTTACCTCGGTTGAAAATGATATGGACTTAGGTACCAATGGGGGGACTTCAATTTTGGCCAACCAAGAGGCCAATTCTAGTGGATCTTTATTCTATAATATGAATTCTAGTAGTCCTAGTACTACTCCTATTATTGAGAAAATTGATAAGATTGAAAAATAGATTATTGATGGGAAAGTTACTTTGGTGGATGATGAGGGAAAACCTTTAGAAAAGGTTGAGTCTTCAGGAGATTATAATAGTGAGGATGAAGTTGCTTCAGTTGATAATGAAATGGCTAGTTTTTTAGCTAGGAAGGATGGCTATGGTACTAATAGTCCGCTTGAGAAGTGGAAGGAATATTACGAGAATGATGACTACGACTACGACCCATATGATGATGATATGTATAAAGGTCAGGAATTTCCTGATAAGATTAAATCTATTTGTGATAACTTAGATATTAAAGTTAGGAGTCGTAAGAAGAAATAGTTTTCTTGTATTTTTGTTTCTTTTCAAGGTCTAGTCAAGTTTTGTTTCTTCCTCCAAGGAAGTTATTTGCCTATGTAACTGGCGGAGATGTGGGACTCACCCTCATCCTTTGTACATAATTGTTTTTTAGCCTAATTAAATTTATCGGGGAAACCCTTTACCTAAAAAAGACATTTTAAGCATGTATTTTTCAGGTGCCTAACTTGCTAAGGCGTAATTCAAGTGTTTTGGGTCTTCATGCATTCAAGACTACATTTTCATGGATTTTTCATGCACTACCTTCCTCGTTGTATTTTTAAACTATGCTTTTCAATTGATGTAAACTTAGGACTACTTGTTTTGAACTTATTTACTTCAATGTAACAATGGGGTTACCTTTTAAATGACTCATTTAGAGGCCGTTATCTTATATCTTGCGCTATTATTATGAAGTAACGCCCCCTGTTATCTTTCCATTGCTAAGTATTTTGGGGGTGTTACAGTATTCTTCAATACACCGCATCTTATCGTTGTAATATAACTCCTGAAAAGGCGATGTCCTGATTTTAAATTTGGCAGTTACCATTTTGAACCTTTAGATGGCGTGATGTTAAAATCTGTGCTTTTGATGACGTAATGCTCCAAACTTATGTCGATATGAAAGTATATATGATTCAATATAAATATTGTTTTGTACATTGATAATGTCAAATAACGTTACTTTTATAGCATCATTTATCCTATGTAAATAACCCATTTTGTATAATTATTGCAAGAATTGTTACTTAATCATTTGTATTTGAGAATTGCAGTAATTATGGAGTACTTGGTAAAGATTAGCAAAAAGGAACGCATTCTGGAGCTTAAACGAAGACATTTGAAGATTATCGTTCTGACATCCTATACGCCATATCAAGGAAGATACGACGTGTTGGTTTTAAAAGACTTCAAGATGATTCTTAGAGTTACTACTGCTCAGGTATATATTAGTGCTTTCAAGCATAACTTAGTGTTGCTGGTAATACTAATGAAAATTATGCTAAGTAGTTAGTACTGGTAGTATAAAAGTTACTACTGCTAGTTACTAGTATAATTAGTACTGTTAGTATAAAGTTACTGCTGCTAGTAGAAGTTACGACTGCTCAGAGATGAAGACTGAAAATATACTAAGTAGTTACTAATGATAGTACAAAAGTTAGTACTGCTAGTATATGTTAGTACTGCTAGAGTAAACTTCTAAGTAGTTAATGCTGCTTGTGCTCAGTTACAACTGCTGCACAGCGCTAGATACAAGAGACTCGACCTCTCAAATGTGTCGTTTGAAAAAGTAATCTCATTGATTTTCATTTGAATTGATATCATCATTTGTCCATTAATTGACATCAAATGAAAGCTTGAAAATAATCAAGAGATTTGTATCTTTGTATGTAAGTACGAAATCATAAAATGAAATCATGTCAATTTGAGACTCCATGACATCAAGTATGCCAAGCATCTAACATTCACCTGAGGAAACAAATGCTTAAAAGTTGTAAACTATTAAAGTTGGTGCGTTCATGAGTTTGCTAAGTATAAATGTAAATGTTGGAATCCCAAAGATTTATAAAAGAATGTATGATTAGTTATCAATCCTTATAAATAATCGCCCAATGGTGTAGAGTAATATGCTTAGAACAAAAGGGTTTAGTGTTTATTGCTTCGCACTATATAATGAAAAGTGTTAAGAAATTTAGTAATGTTTAAAAGTAGTATGGAAGTGAGAATCGCGTTGAATTTTCCAGAATGTATGGGTCTACTATACAAATAAAGTACCCCATATATAATATCTGCTGTGAACTAAGCTCATGGACACGAGCTCGAACATTATTGTATGTCCAATAATGCACAAGGTTGCACGGTGTAGATATTCTGAACCATAATACATCCAAATTGTTTACTGACATGTATGCATTATGTGTTTTCGGACCTTCCAAAATAGTTGAGAGCCTACTAACCCCGGACCAGGATGTCAATCCCAAATAGATTCTTATTTATACACTCCGGCTTCCTCAACGGGTTCATCCGGTCAAGATTTCACAGTTTCACTGTATAATGGGCAATAAAAAATAAAGCCAAATAATGTATCCCATAGCGAACTATGCATATAAGTATGTAAACCAATTTAAAATCAATCATGTAAATGTGTTTGTAATGAATTGCAAAATCAAGTATGTAAACCAAGTGTGTAGAATAGTATGTAAAAGATATTGTAAACGAATATGTAAACAAGTTGTATTGAGCATGTATTCTCCCCCGAGATTTGTAAAGTAAATGTAAAACAAGTGAAAGAGGGGCTATAAACTCACATTGATGTTGTAGAACGATTGACAGATAGGCATCTAATATGCACAACACGAACGGAAGACGAAACGGCTCGATCAAGAAGTTGCGACTAATCTTAACAGCTAAGTCCCACTAGCCTAGGATGATGCGTTTGGGTTTTCCGATGAATGATTATGTCAACGCGACACGTTGATAAAAGATTTAGATTTAAAGTTGTAATAGTTTGGTGGTTGGTTAAATAAATAAATCAAAAAGTAAACGTAAGGTGTGTAATACATTCCGTATGTATTACATAATGAAAAATAACCGAGTATATAATTCATACCGTGAATTATATAACAAGATACACAACCCAAAGAATAACTCGAAGCGTATATAATACGCGTCATGTGTTACCTCTAAAAGGTGACAATTAAAATAAAATGGTTGAATTATATAATACTTTCCAAGTATTATATAAGAAAGATGATAAAAATAAATGAAACTAAATAATTCGACACACGCCCGGATATCCCCAAATGATTTAGTAGAACGTCTCTTTATAAAAATAAACGCACGTTTAAAGTTGCGGGTTAGATAACTGAAATCTCAAAAATTATAGCTTACATTTGATTATAGGTCCTTCGCGATCTAATAATTCTTAAGGCATTTATTCGTCCTATTTAGGAAAATAAGTAAAGTAAGATTTGTAAAAGTTTACTAAGTGTAGCGATTTATAAAAATCCTGTCATGACCTGATCGTTCATGTAACGTTTTCCATATTAACAAAAGTTAATAATTTTCCCTCCAATTGAATCAATCCATGTTGCAAACCCAAACACATCTTTTAGCAGTTATTATAAACACAAAAACGGAAATAATAAATAAAATATTTATTTAACCAATTCCACATTTAGGTCCGGTTTAATGTATATATTTATATATGAAATCTTTTAATTTGTATTATCCATTTATATAAACCAAACGCACCCCTTGCTGTCCAAACAGTCCATACGGCTGTTAAACCACAACCAAACACCCCTTGTGGGCTGTCACAAACCAAACGCACCCTAACCGGTGCCAAAACCCACAACAAACACCCCATTTGGCTGTTTCGCAGCCAATCCCAACGCCCCCTTATGCTTTTCAATCAAAACCAAACGCACTCTATGGCGCAATCTGTTGAGCCAAACACTCCCAAGGCTGTTTTCCCCGCCAAACCAAACACGCCCTTGCTGTGAACCTGCCAACCGAACGCACCCCTCGTGCATTGAAACTACACAGCCAAACGCTCCCTTAATGCCAAACCCTATCCAAACGCACCCTTATTCGTGTACCCCAAATCCATATGCACCCCTTTGGTCATATAACCATACGCACCCTTGTGCCGTTTGGCAGCCAACCAAACACCCCCTTTTGTTACAACCCAACCCGACACCCTTGGCTGACCCGGACAGCCAAACGCACCCGCTGCGTTGGCTGCCATAAACCCATGACAAACCAAACACACCCTCCGGTGTTATAAGAACCAAAACACACCCCTAATTCTGTCTCCTATCACACCAAACGCACCCTTGGCTGTGGAACAGCCAACCCAAACGCACCCTTGGCTGTGGAACAGCCAACCCAAACGCACCCTAATCTATGTTACACAATCAACCGCATCCTTACGGTGCCTAAGACAAGACCGAACGCACCCTTGTCGATGACTGACAACCAAAAGAACACACCCCTGGTGCTAAACCCAAACGCACCCTGGGTGCAAGCCACAACATCCCAAACAGCATCCTAACTAGTTAACCCCACAAAACCAACCCTGAAACGCCCCAAACGCACCCTCTAGGCTGCTAGGACGTAACAAACAAAAACAAACATCACCAGTCTATTGTTATATCTGCAGCAACCACATAATACCTTTCGGCATGAAATAAACGCCGAAACAAACAAAAACCTCCCTATTTGCTGTTGATCGTAAACCGAAAGCAAAACCCTGCTGTTGGCAACAGCGGCAGGCGTGGTCGTGGAAGGTGTGGGCAAGTCGCTTGAGGATGGTTTGTGGTGATGTAGGTAGTTTATGGTGATGATGTTGATGGGCGTTGCGGTGTGGTGGTGGGTGATGGGCCTGAGACAGCCGGAGGGGAAGAGGAGACCGATTTGAGTGGGGGAGAGTAAGACTATGGGGATCTGGTAGATCGGAGTAGGGGGGAGTATATTGGTCCATTGAGCCGGAATCCACCCACCCGCCGGATAAACTTTTTCTCGGGCGACGAACGGCATGGTGGCGACCGGTGTCATGGCCGGTGGCCAGGAGAAGATGAGAGGAAAGAGATGAAGAGTTATAATTGTGTTTGTGTGTGTGTTATTTGAGATGAAAATGAAATGTATTATAAATTTTTTATATATATAATAAAAGTTATAAAGAAAATGGCATGTCCCTAATAGTCTAGGGTAAAAAGTGTAACTTTTTAATATAGTTTTTATAAACCCACGGATACCATTCGGGACACGTTTGCTGGGTGAAAGACGACTTAACTGTAAAAACAAATGATTCGAGTCGCGAAACTCGCGCCATTGTTTTTCAAATCATTATTTTTTTATTTTCCGCTAAAAATGAGATATTATTTGATAAAATTATCATAAATATTTATAACATTAAAATAAAATATCTGTTATTTTTCTTTTGTGAACCGTTTACGTCTGATCGCTAATAAGAATGGATTTTAAGGTCGTGCATGTTGCGTATCCACAAAGCTTTTTCTTTTCATTTAACAATGGAAGAATAATTTATAAATATAATATTTTTAATTAAATAAATACTGATAATTAAATTTTAAAAAAAACAAAAACAAATTTAATTAATTTTTGGGTTGTCCCCCCGCGTTAGTTGTTCGTTAATGTTTTGCGGTTTTTGTTTTAAAAAGGAAGTAAGGAGAGAGAGAAAGAGAAAGGAAGCAGCCCTTTTCGACGAATTGTTTTTTTTATTAAGAAGTACGGTAATCGTTCCGCAACCATCCCCTTTCCAGTTTTCGGAGCAAAACAATAAAAAGTGTTTTCGAAATTTCGAGTTTTAAAACACCCAATCAAATTGCTTTAGGGCCCGAATCGTAAAAACGTGATTTAGTGGTTCGTTTTTGATAAACCAGCTATGAATTTATTATATCCTTTTTTTTTACGTTTTATCGAATCAAATAAGTAAAAAAAAACTTTCACTTGAAGGTGTAAGAATAAGTAATGATATTATTAAATTTAAAA
This sequence comes from Tanacetum coccineum, assembly GCA_026074375.1. Taxonomy (NCBI): domain Eukaryota; kingdom Viridiplantae; phylum Streptophyta; class Magnoliopsida; order Asterales; family Asteraceae; genus Tanacetum; species Tanacetum coccineum. The sequence continues at coordinate 54,848 of BQNB010014664.1, read as the reverse complement.
ATTTGTTCCGAAATTTTTACAAAGTTCTGGGCGGTAAAATCGTTTTTTTTATTGTGACGATACAAGATCATAAAGGGTCAAAAAGTAAGATGTCGGGAAATGTAAAACCGTCAAAAGAAACCTGGAAAGTCAAAGTTTAAAAAAGTCATTTTAGAAATTCCCCGAAAATTGCCTGAAGTTACAGTACCTACCTCCTTAAAGAAATCTCGTCCCGAGATTTAATTTTTGTGTTAACCCCCGATTGCGTGACAAAGAAATTTAAGATTTAACGATAAACCAGCATCTAAACAAGACGATGATAAAACTTTAATTCAGCAAAATTTTTGTTGTTTGTTTTTCGCGACAATTCTCAATATAACCAAAAATTTTGGCTAAGTTTGACCGAAGGATATTTAATCCTACCCAAAATGGTTATCCAAAAAAAAAAAAAAATACCATTACAGACCTTATGACTGATATAGCAATATAAGAAAACCCCAAACCGCGTTATAATAAAAAAAAAGGAAAAGTCTCACCTATAGTGAAAAGCCTCAAGAAAAAAAAATGTAGTCACAGCGTGGGTATGTTGTATAAGGTTCTAAATTGTCCGAAGGACGGAGTCTCGTTTCTACTATCTCAATGTTTTCCGATGATTTCACATCACGTGATCTATGTTAATGTAAGTACCCTAAACACTTTGGCAAGTACATAGGATGTAATCGCAGACCATAAAGTCTTCCGGTCTATGCCCCGAAAATGAATAGTCCACTATCTGTTGTCGGGTCGATAGGGTGTATTCTCTTTCTTTTTTTATCCCCTATCTCGTTTAAGGGAGTAGCAGGTTACCTATTGTGATAAAGTTTTATCAGTCGAGACCAGATACGCGTCCAAGGAACCCAACAGACCGCGACCAGAAACGTCCAATACATAACAAATGGTAAGGGGATGCCGAGAATGAGGACATTATCCGAGAAACAATATTCCCCGTGAAATAAAATTTACAAAATGGGGAGGAGCTCTCGCCGTGAAGCGCTTTACTTCGATAGACGGCAATTTAGTACTCCAGTCAGCTAGTTTAAAGGAACGAATCACCTCCATTACCTCAAGTGTGTAACAAGTTCTGATAGTTTTTTCCACCCAACACCACGAACAGATTCGTTGATCGCGAAAGGATTAGCAACGACAAAGTAATAAAAACTTACTTAAGAATTGTAATAAGGTAGCTCTCCAAGTAGGTTAGTCCTTAAGAATCTGCTAAGTAGCAAGACACGATTTGTTCTCCTCTAGACCCTTTAAAAAATAACAAAAAACGGAATCTGATGATTATACGATTTCAGGTTCATACTCGTGTCCATATCGGAATACCATTAGCCCACTCGCATTTTATAATTTCTTATTTACTAAAGAAGCGATCCAAATTATGTAAAGTAAGTAAATGATAAACTTATGGTTCGGTGATTTTATAATTTATTTATTAAAAATGAAGAGGAGCCGTATCCCACTCCTTTTAAATAAATAATTATAAATCATCCTAACTTAATAATTTCTGATATAACACCGTACATACAAAGTTTTCAAGGTGGTAGAATGAACATAAACGATCCGAGATGCTCTAATGATGTAGGAACGAGTATTTAAAACGTGTATCGTCTTCCCACAGGGAGTAACGGGGAGTAAAACAAATCAGGAAGATCGATTCATGGTTGACGTCTTTGCGGTTTACTTCTAAAATTAAGGCGATTCTTGAAGGCGTTTTTTATGTTATGTGGTGGAATATATGGAATTATCGCAATAACCTCATTTTTGAAGGCAAGACTTACTCGAAGGCGTTTATTTTTGACAATGTGGTGTCTAGTTCTTTTCATTGGTGTAAATTTAGAAGTAGAGTCGCGTTCAGCTGGAACGATTGGCTTAAAAACCCTTACTTGATTACTTTGTAACTCTAGCTCCTTGCTAGTTCTTCTTTTAATAAATTTGTCGTTCCAAAAAAAAAGGAAATATGAGTAGAGCCCCAGCAAAATACTTATATAAATACAATCCCATGAAGCGATTCATATTCATTCGGCTGGGACGAGAGTGCCACGATAGAATGAGGTATTACCCCATATCATCCCCATTCAACAAAAGAGAGAGAGGACAAAGAGTCGAGTATAAAGGTTTAGGGCATGAGATAGGTTATTGGTTTAAGGGCTTCTCCACAACTACGAAGAACGTCTATTGTCATTATAACTTTTATTAGTTATTCGGTTTGCACATCAAATTTATCATGAACTTGTTTTGCTTATCGTTTAATATTTACTTTGTTATGATTACTAAGATTATAGGTTAACACTAGCCAAGTTATGACTATATATTTATTATGATTTCGTTTACAATGATTTAATGAAACCTTTGTTTGATATTTTATATGTTTATCGACAGATCTGTTTATAATTCCTTATTTATTATGAATAGTCTATTGCTAGATCATAAATGATTTGATGAAAATTCTATTATTTGTGATCTGTATCTTAGTAGTTAGGGTTAGTGATAACAATGACCTTCACTAGCGTTGCTATTAGGACTAGAGGTGAACCAAATCCTAAGATTAGACTAAACATAACTAAAGCGTGTAAGTTAGCATTTAATATCTTATAGATGACCAAGCATTTGCGAGAGAGTAGGTAAGACCATTAGGTTTACCAAGATAAATCATATAGAATAGTTGAGATGCATAATGCGTGATTGAGGCTTTTTAGCACCGTGATCATCGGGTTGACAAGTTGATATTCATAGGACCATCTGGCCTAGATTGCTTTAGAATCGCAAATGAATGTATTAATTAATTCATTGCACTTGTAAACGAATCAAGTAGACATAGGATTCGTAGCTCAGCTGACACATTCTTCCCTCTTGACTATTTCGCACCTATTTACTTTTATTGTTATTTTATTTTCCATAAAGTAGCAATTAGTCTAAAAACATATTCGACATAATTAAAACGCTTGTTAAAATTAATTACTTGTTAGATAACTTAGGACCCCTCACTCGATCCATACGATGCGATCGGGTCCTTACTGCCCATGAGTGTTAAGTGGAAGTCTAAAAGATACAGTACTATAAATTTAAAGCTCGATATCCACACATCAAGTTCTTGGCGCCGCTGTCGCGGAGCAAGTGTGTATTTTAGGTGTCAAGTTAAGTCATTTGTATATTTGGTTTTCTTTTTTAGAGTCGTGGTAGAGTTTTTGTTGTTTTTATAGAGTGTTTGATTTGCTAAATTTTCATTATGCAGGTCTATACGTCATAAGCTTCTCAATAGCACATGACGCGTGTACTCTTTGAGTGGAATTAAATTTTAGGTCCATAAGCCGATGCAACTATAAGTCGGCTGATGATGTGAAGTATTGTAAAGTATTGCATATCAGACAATGTGCTAATGTGAAGAAGATCGCCGAAGTACTACAAAAGAAGAATTTATAAGGCGATGGTTGATCATTTTCAAGCGGGTAGCTCTTATAAGGCCGTCTCATTTCTATTATTACTTCCTATAAAAAATAAAAAAAAGTGGTGCACATTAGCTCATAATTTGGGTTATTCGTTTATGAAGCGTTGAAGGCCGAGTTAATGCGATACATATGACTAAGGAACACAAGTTATATGGAATATAAAGGCATCAAGCTATTCATCATAAGCATTAACTCGATGTATTTATCATGTGAAGACTCTTGAGTGACTCTTGAACTATATCTTATGGGATTAAGTGAGGCTAGCAAGCGGAGAGAGTGTGGACTTAGGGATTCTATGTGTTCTTTCGTTGTTATTTATTTAAACCCATATATGTTTTTCATGTCTTATCCTACCATTAATCATTCTTAGCTCTATTTCTCAATCATAGCCTTTAGCGTGCTTGGGTGAAGGAATTGAACAATTACTTGCCGCTTGGTATCACCTATGTGTTTTGTCGCCTTTCTTGCTCAAGCATCGTTACTGATGCGATTGCTCTAACTAACTAGAAGAATGACTCACATAAGCTTGCCAATAATGTGTCTAACACCTAATTTTGCCTTCTAGAATAACTAATAACCTAGCTTAAGTGTTTAAGACTTAAATTTGATAGCTTATGATAGTGTCTGCACCATAGACTGAGCCCAAAGATAGATCAGAAAAACGTATAACAACCAATTTGTTAGGAATTATGAGCGAGTACATTGTTATTTTTTCCCTTTTCGTGTGGTGCATTCGTGTGCAAAGACCTAGAAGTAGATTAATTACAATTCATATTTTCAGTATGCACTAGAGATATTTTGTAAAGTAGCAGTCAAGTGGAGGGTATATTGATAACTACCGAATTTATAAACATGTTTTAGCTATTTTAAATGTCCCGGATAATTTTCTGGTCTCGTTTTGCCTTACACTTTTGCGATTAGATATGATACTCATTTGATTCTTAAAGTTGTGTATTTTAACAGTCTTTAATTGAGCAAAAGGAAAATTATCACGCCAGAAAATACAGGATAAACGAGCAAAAGAACCGACAAGCTATATTAATACGAGACATGAAGATTGTGCACTACTTCAGCCATAACTTCTATCAATGCCCGAGCTTCATTTACTACAGTATGATTTATCAAAAGGCTAACGGAAAGAAGATAAATAACAATCTTCTTCTTAATTTTATGTGATAAAATGTCCAAAAATCAGGAAATTAACTAATGATTTTATCTACAGGAAAAGCAGTTCATGAAATTGAGTATATTATGGGTCTTATACTAAAGTTAATTTAATCTTTATGAGAGCCTAAAGGAACATAGAACCAAATATGTGCCTAGCTTAGTTCACACGCACGAGAAGAAAGGAAAATTTTGGGGGAGAATGAAATGTAATGGGGAGAGAGCCGAAAACCGAAAACCGAAACCGAAAACTTGGCAAATCCGAATAGAACCGAACTCAACTAACATTCAAATTTCAGGTTGGATATATGGTTTTGAATGAGCGTACTTTTATACACTTTTTTTAGAGGCCCATTTAAACCCCCAATCAAGCAAATCAATACCCAAAATATAATACTTCATGTTTCTTTTTCTATGTTTTTAAAGCGCATTCTCGGAGGAAATGCACGTGACTTGGCGCGATTTGGGAAGAAACTGGCGAAAAAACAACGCAACTTTCAAGCTCAGCATTTCTAACGCTCAAATTCCTAACCAAAAGTGCTTAGCTAAGTTGATTTTTTAGATAAAAAGCGTGACGTCTCCAGATGGTGGAGACGAGTCAGGATTACATAACGACGACGTCACCACAAATGTATGACATGTTACAAGATACCAACTAATAGAAGCCCATGAAAGGATCAACTGGTTGACGGCATCACAAACCCTACACGACTCATCAGGACACAATTCCTATATATAAGAACCTTTGTATTTTACATATTTGGGGAAACCTTAGAGCAACACTTTGTGTAGCACCTGCCAAGGTCGCTTTATTTAAGAGGTTTTCTAACCCATTTTGCCTACTCATTGTTTCACTCTATGTTCAATTGAAGATGAAGTCTCAATCCAATTAATCATTCACTATTTCTATGAGTAGTATATGATCTTTGTTCTTTGCTTAATTAACATGCTTAGCTTAAATTAAATTAATTATGTGCTTACTTATTAAATGTCCGAAAACCTAGTCTTGTAATTTCTATATATGGCTTCTTTAGTAGGTGTAAAACGCCGCACTAGCCTCTAGAGTAAAAACTAGTTATTTGATCTTCATATCATAGCGAAGACGTCTAGGAAACGTGGTTTGGTTAAATGATACATATGATTAGATCTTCATATCTAGAGAACCTTTAGGTGGATTGCGAATTAAGTATTTATTGCGCGTGATCAAATATATTGAGTCAGGTAACCGTGTCTGGCAAGGAAACGCCGACAAGTTGTCGCACATATTAATGTCAGGCTTGGACCCCACCCGTGCAGAATTAGAGGAATGAACCTACACACCACACTAACGCGAGTGTTGACGGACAGATCGAACTAGCGAGAACAACTACAGAGGAGTAGTACAATGATCTAAGGTAATACCGTTTAATTAACCATACGAGTTTCCCAAGATTTACTTTTCTTGCATAATTAGAGAATTCTAGTATTTTAGTTAAAACCCTCTCACAAAACCTAAGATATTTATAACTTTGCCTTTCTAAAAAAAAATAAAAATACAAAAATACTCTTTCCTCAATCTTTAGACCCTAGTAACGTACAATTTGAAGATACCTAAACTATTCCTCTAGAGAACGATAATAACCCTCCGAGTCTTGCCTATACTACACTACAAGTTAGATACTCTGCCTAAGAGGGTTGTAAAACTTTTGTGGGGCAGCCCGCACCGCAACTCAATCATTTTGACGCTGCTACCCGGGGAAATTTCTAGGTATTCAAGACATTATATCTAGTCATTAGATTCTACTCACTAGATGTCTACATGAGGTTTTGTTTTTATTTTTAGATTAGTTTTCCTTTAGTCTATCTTTTCTTTGTTTATTTGTTTTGTAACTTTCACTTTAGTATTCGATTTTTAATTATGGAGAACGCTAATCCATCATCACCTCCAGAATCACCCAACTCGTTTAGGAATAGAAAGATTCATGAGATCAATACACTCCTTAAATCTTTAAACTTAACGGCCCCACCTCTTGAAAGAGACTGTTCATGCTTAGAAGGAGATGTAGGATTTGTTGAATTATTCAGGGAGTATTGTTGGAATCATTATCTTATAACCTAATATTACACATAATATTCTATGAGCTACGCAATGGAATTAAACTCATATAGCAATTATAATTAACATAAATAATAAACCGAAAGCGTACCTTTTAGCAAAACAAGCTAAATAAAGAACCAGAGTTTCTTGAGAATACGCACATGTATTTATACCCGTGAAAATACCAAAACCTTCTTGAAGTCGCTAAAGTAAACAACCTCTACGCGTAACACACTACACGTTAGACAATATCACCTGAATGCTAGGTCCACGAACCAACGAATACCGAATACTAGAAATCGGGTTCCCTTCATGGGGATCCTTTGGGATGAATAGAGAGAAGAGGAGAAGCATGGATGATCACAAATGAACACAATTGATCTCTTTATATAGGGGTGGAATTAAGGCTTTAATTATGGCAACTTAGGCCTTAATTAAACAAAAGCCCACCCCTTCTTTTCTCTTGTACATATTCGGCCAACCTAAGCCCAAACAAGCCCCCATAGTTGACTTTATTTATTTATTATGTACATTACATATTAATTAAAGGGTTTAATGTTAATTATCTGTAAACGAACTAATTAACGACCGTTAAGTATTCTATCGTTGAGTATTAATAAATATAATAAATATACACTTATATTATTATACATATTAATAGAATGATATCTAAGTGTATAAGTATGTAACCCCTCATAGGCTCACATATTCCTAGCCGTATAAATATCCATATGACATGAGAACATCCCAACAACTCCCACTTGCGAATGTCATTATCATAGAATATAACATACTAACATTGACAAGAAGTCTAGCAACATCATCAATGCTCCCATAAATACCTGTGAATGGTTTCAATAAAAATCTCAACCTTCAATAGTTTAAGTTAGTCCTATCTTTTTGTTTCAGATACAATGTTAAATATGGATATGGATCAAAAGTCATTCCATACTTTAATGGTTCTGTTTCTCACATATGTATTGATCAAGATTACCAAATGTAAAAAGAATCATCTTAACTACACTTTGGGCGCGGCCACGCAAACATCTGAGAAACCCAACGAGGGGCCCTGTAAGTATCTAACTCCCAAACACGTGGAGAAACAAATTCTGTTTTGACTACAAGTGTCTGTCATGCACTTCAAAACATTTCTGAAAGTAGCTTTTATAACTACCTTATTCAGCATAGCGGTTGACTAGAATCAAGAAATACCATCCATACACGCAAAACCTGCTTGCATCTCAAGTCTGAGGATAAACAAACTTTCACCATGTGTGCAACTCACTCAATGACGCCGATCCATAAAGTGGTTAACACGAGGTGGGGTATCCAATATTCAACCACATTGAATAACATGTGAAGTTGACAGAATAATATTTACACATTCAACAAAATATAACCAAACACTCATATTTGTCTTATCTCAACAATATTCCCATATTGTTAACTGACAATGGACATAGTTTAGAGTAAATAAATTTATTCAAGGATTTAAACATGCAAATATAGAACACAATAGTATAAATAAAAACGATCATACCACGTATGTTAATTCATTATTTAATACAACTGATTACAGTTCCATTATCCAAATACCAAATAAGATCAATGCATGGTGATCCCAGTTGAATAATAATGTCTTATTTACAACAATCGCAATTGGTGATAAAACATAGGTTCCATGAACAATTCAACTAGGTTATGATCTTGTAAAACTTTGAGAATACTTATTTCAAAAAATTCACGAATAGTGAAGTTATTTAAATAATATAATTATTATTATTTTGTACGTATGCACTCACTTATAAGTATTACTTATATGAGTCTAGTCACCTTACATTCCATAAGACGTATGACATACGCAAAACATCCTGAAACGCACGTATATTTTTTATATCCCCAAAACATGTACATAAGTATTTGGACATGTACAAAGATGAACTCCTCCTTTACTGAACATGTACATAACATGATCCTTATAATGACACATTACGGAAGCAAATTTGAGACTTAAATATTTACAACTAGTAGTATTCCCAAAATAAAAGTTGTTCACTTTACAAGATCATGTAAGGATACACAATCTGATACATGTAACAACTAGGACATGGTTTACTTCTTACATACTTTATATTAAGCAACTATATCAGTTGCATATAAAAGAAAACGGGTGTTTTGAACTTGATACCAAAAGATGGTTAAAAAAGGGAAATGTGTAGGTAAAAGAGCACTCCGTTAGCTTTAATATTTCTCTTTACCCATTGCTTATCTTGAACCACTTGCAACACCTAAAGCATACCAACATATAAACGATAAGTTCGCATACTTATAGAAAACAAAACTAATCATTATATATTTAGCTAAGTGTGTGAGTTAATTTATATATATATATATATCAACTTATATTTATTTTATATATTATTAATATTATAAGATATTATATTATATATATTACTATTTATATATAAGGCAACCCCTTCTTCCAGAGGCATTCGCGGCCATGTAAGCTTGGTAAGGTTCTTTCGTTTGATCGAATTAAACCACATGCTCCACCGCTTGTGCGGGCCCCCTTCAATTACTTTGAGTTTCATTATTGCGAATGTACTCCCCAGGCGGGATACTTAACGCGTTAGCTACAACACTACACGGGTCGATACGCATAACACCTAGTATCCATCATTTACGGCTAGGACTACTGGGGTATCTAATCCCATTCGCTCCCCTAGCTTTCGTCTCTTAGTGTTAGTGTCGGCCCAGCAGAGTGCTTTCGCCGTTGGTGTTCTTTCCGATCTCTACGCATTTCACCACTCCACCAGAAATTCTCTCTGCCCCTACTATACTCCAGCTTAGTAGTTTCCATGGCCTGTCCAGAGTTGAGCCCTGGGATTTGACGGCGAACTTAAAAAGCCACCTACAGACGCTTTACACCCAATCATTTCGGATAACGCTTGCATCCTCTGTATTACCGCGGCTGCTGGCACAGAGTTAGCCAATGCTTATTCCCCAGATACCGTCATTGCTTCTTCTCCGGGAAAAGAAGTTTATGACCCGTGGGCCTTTTACCTCCACGCGGCATTGCTCCGTCAGGCTTTCGCCTATTGCGGAAAATTCCCTACTGCTGCCTCCCGTAGGATATGATCCATTCTAGTAAAAAATGTTATTCCAAAAATAATGTAGTACTTATGATCACAAGCGTTTTTAACAAGCAGCTTATACACTAAACCTGTAACAAGAATATGACCTGTACATAGATATGTGAACATACATCTGATCATTGTTTTCTTTTTATTTATGCACATGTACCTGTTCAATGTTGTCACTTCTATACTATCCTCATACAAGATAATTATAACTAAAAACAATTAAATACATTTTTACATTACAATTCATGTAGCTGAATTAACTTGAGCAAATAAAATAAAAGTGCACCCTCATACTAGCTATAAGGTGTAGTCTCATACATCATTTACCTCCCTGATTTACCTATTACTCGCCTCAATCTGAAAGTTATGCGAACTTGGACAAATGCTAGTCTTGAACACTATTACAGAACATATACCTTTTTTATCAATTCATGACCAAACTAGATAATTACTTATATGGTTATTATCATGTTACCACTAAGACTTTTGCTAAAATTCTTGACACACTCAGTTTATGTACCAAAAGAAGGTTTAATCCTTTAAATTTTAACTAAAACATTCATTTAGGCATTTCTACAAATACCTTAACAACTCAAAACTTCTTATCACCAAAGACCCTTCTTTTGTACAAAACCTTCTCTACAATTTGAAAGATCATAACCATCTGTTAAACATAAGCATATGATCCTTAAAATCATATGTATATAACTAAAAACATATGTGTTACTTGATAATCACAACACCCATTTAAAACATCAAGATGATCTTGACTAGAAATACTAAAATCATGAAAATAAGTATAATACCTTATGTAACTCAAACTAGAGTATGTATATAACACTTTCCTAACACCTATTTAGCTTTATCCTTGCTTCCTTCTTAATATTTTTGACCAAGAAATAATACCTCACTAAAATTTACATTTTCTCAAGAACACATGCAAGATGGTAACGAGTATTTAACCTTTTTTTTACGGATGAGAACCAATGATCTACGGTCATTAATAGTAAATGCCTATGTGCCCCAAATTGAGAAAGAGCAAATTACTACTGTACTTCACCATTTCCTAAACAAAAGCAACTTTTATTAATAAGTATTTATTTATTGTTATATCCAAGAAAGTTGACCATAACATCTCTTTTCTTTATCTTCTTCACCAGCTTCACGACTCCGATCTCCGGCCAAACTTATTTTCCTGGTTTTTCTACAACAGCTTCTTCAACAACAGATTTCGGCCATTAGCAGGGGCCAAAACAAACCATTAGCAGGGCCTGAACAAAAACTTACGAAATACGGACTGAAATTTAAACTACAAGTTAGACGTGTTGGACCGGTTGGGGGGGGCTAAGCACCCGCCAGCCCCCCTACTGGCTCCGTCACTGCACCCATTTAAAACATCAAGATGTTCTTGACTAGAAATACTAAAATCATGAAAATAAGTATAATCCTATGCTAAACGAACTAGAGTAATGTATATAACACTCTCCTAACACCTATTTAGCTATTATATCCTTGCTTCCTCTATATTATTCGACCACGATATAATCTCACTGAAAAATTTCACATTTTCTCAAGAACACATGCAAGATGGTTTATTTTCTAACCCACACACAACTACTGAATTCTAACCTTTGATAGGATAGATTTATTGGTTGTCAAAGATGGAAAATGGTAAAGCACATGTATAACTACTTACGTGGTATCATCGGTGGTTGCTAGGGAATGCATTTGAAGACAACATTTGACTTTAACTAGCTTAAGACTAACGAATGTAGTAAATATCCATGTTTAGCCCATCTAATTTGCTAGTTAACATTTTAGGCTAGTTTTAATATTAAAGGCTAAATACAAGTATCTAATACATTCAAAGTCATGTTCGATGATATAACTATTTACGTTACTTTCCCTATCTAAATAATATTAAACCGTTACCTGAAATTTGGGGTGTTACAACTCTTCCCACTTCAGGATTGGGTCCTCACAATCCATTCCTGATGCAAGGACGGATAATACTTTATGATTTCTTCTTCAGGCTCCCACGTGAACTCCGAACCCTTTTGTGCCGCCATTGCACTTTGAAAAGCCCAATTTCTTTGTTCCGAAGCTTCTTAATTTTCTCATCATGTATAAGGATTGTTTCCTCAACGTAATTTAATTTATTATCCACTAGTATTTCTTCTAGTGGAACATAAGATGCTTCATCTATTAAACACTTTCTGAGATATGACACATGGAAAGTGTTATGAATGGTGCTTAACTCTTTGGCTCCAGGCGATATGCTAAGTTTCCTACACGTGCTAAGATCTTAAACGGACCAATGAAATAGGGAATGAGTTTCCTACGTTTCCGAAATCAAATTACGCCTTTCCAAGGAGAAACCTTAAGCATAACTTTGTCCCAAACTTGAAACTCTATCGGTCATCTACGCTTATCGCCATGCATCATCTCCTGAAGTGCATCATTGTCTCAACATTTCATCAACAACTTTGCGCAGTTTGGCCTCATCTAATGTTTCTGACATTTCTTCCATAAGTTCTTGTGAAAGTTTCTCAGCTGTAAGTTCATCATCATCTGTGGCATATGTATCTGTCCAAAAATCAAAATCATCTAATTGTTCTTGATTACTTGATGTTGACGGGCCTGGTTCACTTTCATTGACTTGACTAGATGATGATTCTCCAAACACATAGGTTCCATGCTCAAACGTCTTTTGCCTTTTTGTACTATTCTCCCCCTCAGGATGAGCATTATCGTGAGGATCGTCTCGATCTCTTGGGCGAATGGCGAAAGATCTACAAGGAGTGTTAGAAGCATGAAGACCTTCAAACTTGATCTTGAGCGCAAGCCAAATTGGTAAATCATCATGTTGCAGTTGAGGATTGTCCTTCATTGTTAGATAAAGTTGATATTGTTGTTCTTGTGCAGAAGCTTGGCTGGCTTGAGTTGGATGAACATGCAAAATATGACCTGACATGTAGTTCCTGACTGATGAATCAACTTGAGAAGGAATATGGTTAGTGATAGCATTGTTAATTTGCGAAGTAATCTCTGCCCGAAGATTCTCGCGTTCTTACTGAATTGCATCTGCAATCATCTTAGCCACATCAGCTTGATTCTATTTTCTTTCCATGATTAGCCCCTCTGCAACATATAGTGGAACTTGTGTCTTGGTAAGTTCCTTGACACGATCATCTACCATCTTGGGCAATGAATCTTCCATGACTTCTTGTAAGTGTTGAGCAAGTACATTAAACTTCTTTCTTGGCATGAACCTTGTCGTTAGATGTCTAAACAAATAACCGTATCATCCTTGTAATTCATCAAAGAAACTCTTGTATCGTTTGAATTATCCAGTCTTGGGTTTGAACAGCAATAAGATGTGCTGTAACATTGATAATGTTGGTTTTGGTAAAGATGATGATGGTGTTGAAGATGAAGATTTTGGATTAGTTTCCGTCAATTCCTGGAGTTTCTCAGTATCCGAAGATACGAGAGTAGAATGAATCCTAGGGGATCTAATTGTTGTAGGGGATGGTGTATGCCTAGACTCATCTACATTCTTCCCTTTTTCTATTCTTCTCAACTCATAATCATCATCTGCTGACTCGTCCTCCTCTTCAATAACATTCACATGTTATGAAACAACATCAATTTTCTCCACCTCTGGAATTTCCTTATAACTCCCAGGATCTAACCTAGTGCCAGGATTATTTTGTCTATTAAGAATATAATTATCAACCTCATATTATCCTACGTTCTCCATTCCTTCCACATGTTTCTCAATCTCCTCAGCTATCAAGTGCTCTTTAACTTTTTCTTCATTTTGCTTGGCTTCAAGATCATCATGACTTTTTTGCTCAGCAATGCTTAGTTGAATTGTATCTTGTATAATCATTTCTTCAACCTCAGCAGCAGTTGGGATTGGTGTTGGTGGAGTGAGTCGAGTTGACCGTCTTGGTGGAATACGAAGTCTAATAACTGTAGACTTTCGTTGAGCACTTGATTCTCCTTCATCCACATTAGGGTTAGGTGACCTAGGGGCGCTAGTTGTCATATGCGTTCCCTAGGTAGACTCAATCGGCTATGACTGAGTCGTAGGAACATCTACCTCAAAAGCTTCAACATACATCCGATAATTCTTCGTGAGCTTCATCTCATCAGTTATCATCCAACTTGGAATCTTCATTCCAACTCCCGCCTTATTCTTCCCTGAATTGAATATGCTTTTGACCATATCATCATGTTCTAAATTGTGATACTTATCATGAACTCTTCTTGAGATCTCAGGGAATGCAGTCATTTAGTGTCCCATAACAAGCTTTGTGAATCTAGGATAAGGAATTAGTGTTGATAGATGTTCGAGTGCATAGTGCAATCCTTCCCAGAGTAATTCAGCATAGTCTACGTGCACATTATTGACAAAACAATACAACATCTGCATGATCTGCAAAGGCGATTGATCATGACTAGTGACTCGAGTCATAAGACATCGTGCAAACATCTTGCCAAGTGTTTTCCATGGTTGTGCGAGTCCTATCGTCTTGAAATTGGATGGCGATCTTAATTCCAGTGTAAAACCAAGATCATTCAGAAAGAATGGATCCATTTCTGATAACTTTGGAGTAGCAACAAAACGTTCATGATTTTTGTCGGTAGCTTGAGGTAGTTAAAAGATTCTTCTGAAATAATTAAGAGTCATTGTGATCTCTTTTCTATCTAGCACAAACTTGAGCCTATACTTTGATCCATCCTCCTTCAAAGTATGTCAGAACTGCCCTAAGTAGATCCATGGTACTGAGGATGATGCAACAATGTTGAATCTGAGTGGATGATTTTGAAGAATATTTGCCATTATTTGCTTTCATTTGGGCACAATGGATTATCAAGATCAATATTCTTGTTGGCATCTATGAGAGCATAACGTTTGTTAGGTGGACACAATTTGTCTTGATGAACATCAGCCTTTGTGGTTGTGCCATGATGATTTCTGAATGATTGATGATAAGATATTAGATAACAAATAATTTATTTGACATTTTTGTCTCTTTTCGCTCTGTCTGTTTTATATGTTCTAGCAATTCTTTTTGAACATATTTTTGATCAATTTGTTTCTCATGTGCTTATTCTTGCTTTTCCTAGCACATGCCATACGCTTTATTCGAATTTTTCTTTTGATTTCTCTTTTTGTGTGTTTTGGCATTTCTTTTTCGAACATACTTCAGATTTGCTTTTTCGCGTATGGTTTTTGTCTCTCTTTCTGTTTAAAATATTTCTCACCAGAAATTCTCTGTGAAATGATACTCTTTCAAGAATGATGAAGATACACTTTGATTTTGAATAAGACTCAATTTTGAGAAATTTGAGAGATATCATTTAAATTCTTAAAACTCTCTGTGAAAGAGTGCCATTTTTGACACAATACAAAAATTTGAGAACTTTTTCAAAAATCATTTGTGCAAAAGCATTTGTATTTGATAACATAGAATCAGTCAAACTCAATCCAACAATTGAATGGTCACTAAGTCACTCACTCCTCATTCTGTTCATTGTAGAAAATGGTCAAAACCGGACATGACTTAGACCACTTAAACAATTGAGAATAGAATTATCTGACTCTTATTTTGAAAATCTTTAATTTTGCATTTGTAATGAAACTTATACCATGTAAACAAACACATCTAATTCAACAACTGAATGGTCACAAAGTCACTCACTCCTCATTCTGTTCAATGCAGAAAACAGCCGTAACCGGACATGACTTAGACCACTTAAACAATTGTGAATAGACATATATTTGACACAAGGTATAAAATTCATTAAAAGATGATCAATTTTTGCTCAATTTAAGGTACTTTTTCACAAACATTTGAACTTCAAGTCACATGAGAGACTGATCTTATTATTGACAGACATACGAGCTTTAGACAACACCTTCAGATATATATCATCAACATTCACTAAGTCTAGTAAGCTTCAATTTTGACTTCTCTGAACTTTGACTTTTTCAGATATGACCTTACTGAATTTTGACTTTGACCCTTTTGACTTGTCGAAAATGGTTTTCTTGCCATATTATTCAACAAATTTGATTTTATTAATTCTTTTTAAGCTAAAATTAATCCATTTTGATCAAAAGAAGTTAAGTGAACATGTTTAGACCAATTTCGACAGAGTTTGAATAGTATCGAATTTGATCCAGTTTGTCGAATTTGTGATTCTTGGAGTTTAAACAATATTTATTTTCATGAATGATGCACAAACGTTATTAATCTCATCATTAACCCTTATTCTATCATGAATTTAAAAAACCCCCAATTTCGGAAACCCTAATTTTTATCGAATTAAGAATCATTTCCAAGATCTGTAATACCAAAAAATACTTACGTTTAAGAATAGAAATATGTTGTGGTCGTTGTAATGAACTCAAAAACACGATCTTATGAAATCACACTTTTATCTTCTTTTTTGATATCAAATTCGGAATAATAAAAAATAAGAAATGAAATTAATTTTGCTATTTATAACGTCCAAATTTGGATTTTTGGAAAGTGACACTTTTAGTCTTGTAGTTTTTCTTCCAAAAATATGTTTAAGAAATGACAGAGTTGGCGCTTGTGGTTTTTGATACCGAATCTTATTAACAAAATTTCAAAACTCTCCCTTGGAGTATGATCCCTTTGCACAGTTAGTCCATTAATGAAATTTTATCCATTTACAAAGTCCAGATTTTCACAAAGAAATAAAAAACTCCCCTTCGAAAATATACCAATTTTATAGAAAAACTATCAAATATTCGAGAGATCATTGTTTTTATTGGATTTTGAAAGCATTGTAAATTTTTCAATCATAATTCAGATGATGTACGTGAATGGGATTTACAAAAACACATGTTTTGACAATGAAAACATATTTGTTTATCAAAATTACTCTCCCTCAGATCATGATCCCGTAATGGCATTTTAAGAAATTTGGATTTAAATATCGAATCATGAATCTGTTTTGAATGAGAAGTCATATGTTTTTGTTTTAAATTTGTTTTTGTCCTTTTACATTTTTTTTATTTTTTTATTTGATTTTTTTGAAAAACATCAAGGAAATCTTTTTGTATTTTTATATTTTTTTAATTTTTAATTTGTTTTTGAAAATATATTTACAAGTTTGATGTATGATCTTTTTCAAGAAGATAACTTTGTCAGACTTTCCAACTGTGTTGGATTCATACATCTCATACCAATGCGATGAACTAAGTACTCAAAGCAATCTTTGAGAAGAGCTTTAGTAAATAGATCCGCAAGTTGTTATTCAGTTTCGACAAAGTATAATTCCACCGTTCCCTTTTCAACGTGTTCTTTAATAAAATGATACCGGATGTTTATGTGTTTTGTACGCGAATACTGAACCGGATTGCATGAAATAGCGATAGTGTAGAATATCTTAACACATGTATGATAGGATTCACTTAGGGTTTTAGAGAGGGAAAGAGATGGTTAGATGAACACTTAGAGAGAGAAAGAAAAAGGATAATATTAGCTTAGTGTTATTTCTAACAATCTCCCCCTAAGGGAGGTCACTCCAATTTACAAAAAAATTAAACTTAGCATACTATGCTTTCACTTTGGTCTTGAGCTCGTAGTCTTTAACTTCAATCATTAACTTGTGATTTGATGTAGTGATCATAGACTTTAGATGTGAGCTTGTTGCTTTATCTTGACTTGAATGTGAGAATGTGATCTTGAACACCTTGAGATCATCAACCAAGCATAATCTCGTTTCGCCATCTTGTAAACTTTGCCATCTCGTGAACTTGTGACTTCTGGACCGACATGCTCATACCTTTCTTGATTTGATAATCTTGAAAAGCTTTAATAATGCATCTTTCTTGAATTTCTTTAACTTTAACACTTCGTCGCTTTAAGAAGGATGTACGGTATCAGAGTAGCGGAAGTCTTGAAACATGTACTTGAGCTTTCATGATGTCTTTATATTTGTCGGTTGGGTATGAGCATGTGGTTATGAATCTTGTGAGTCAAGCAGGAATCAGGTAAACTCCATCACCTATCTATTAATAATCCTGAAAATAGAACAGTTAGCAATAAGCGAGGGACGATATGGATTTGTCTTTCGCCATGTTTTGGTTGGAGTAACCTTGAATCTGTGAGGATCGACTAAGGTGATCAGGTTAGATTCATTAAAAAGAATCTCCTGACAGGATTTCCAGCTGAAGTATCGAATCTATGCTAACAACATATTGTATCAGATTCATCTAACTTTTAGCTTGTTTCTAATTATCGGAACGTCTCATCTCAAAGCAGTCTGCACGATTAAGACGTGAACAAGCGAAGTTACTTATCCATCGATGAAATAAAAAAATTGATTTGAAAATCAATCGATGTGTCACTTGCTAAAGTGGTTTTGTGACACATCGAGAGTGTTAATATTTTTAAAAAATTCATCAGCAATGTCAATTCATAACCCCTTGGAACAAGTTTGATTCTTATAGAATCACACCATGTTTTTTCAGTGTCACAAGTTAATTCATATAGAAATCGCACAAGTCACCTACCATGAGCTTGTTTGATGTTGGCTCAAGCAGGATTTTCATCTTCGTAGTGAATGAAATCACTCGGATGTTCTGGCAAAATCACAAGGATAATGCGTAGGACTCTTAATATGTTAACTTGTTATTCACATTGTGTGACATAGCAAGCATGATTTGACAAGTGTCCTAATGAGATTTATGGATGATCTCTTTTGGCTCTAGACTCAATAGTGCACTTTGTTTTTAGTGATCGGAGGCTGGAGCAGACTGCAACCTTTTCAATATCAGCTAACTCAGAGTGAGAAAGTTGATAGAAATGCGTGTAATCTCCGTGAGAAATGAAACAAAAGTCTGTTGAGAGATCTTGAGTGGCTAGGGAGGGTTGTGCATAGCGTCACTGGGTCTATGATTGTCTTCAATGTCAAACAACAACTTAGTGTTTCTGACAGATTATGTATTGACCTGGTTTCTGCCTAGGTGTATGGAGGGCTTCTTTCTTTTAACCTTTTATCCTTACATTTCTTTTTCATTCTTCAACCCCTTTAATGCTTACCGAGACTTCATAACTAACACCTTGTTGGCTCCATCTCAGTCAGCATTATTCTTGATTCTCACTTTTTCTCTTTTTGAATCAAACCTAAGGACTTCTACACTAACTAGTGGATATCCCTGGGTAGATCCCTCCGGTTCTGGCTGGATTATGGGATTTGAATACCTATGCCTAACCGCCTTATAACTCCATAAATTTAAGTACATGGTCGGTCTTTTAGGTATTCCATCATAATCGAAACCAAAATCATTGAAAAGTTTAATCAAAGTGTTTGATATAAATTTCAAAAGATTTACACTTTGAGAGTTTTTCATCATCACTAAAATCTCCCCCTTAACATGTGCACCATAATCGTAGTACATGCTAAGTGTTAGAGTGCATTGAGTCTATTTTATAAGATCACATATCAATACAATTTAGATTCAGTTTAATCACATTTTCTCCCCTTATCCAAAATGTTAATCCCTTGATATTTAGATATCAATTGATTAAACATTCGTGGACAAAATGTTACATAATCACTATAAGGAACATTTTAATGCTCCCCCTCAAGTTTTTGAGGGTTAATAAGACTGTGTTGAGTACAATAATTTGAAATTTTTTGAATTTACTAAGAAATTCTTGAAAATTTTATATTCGAGTACACCTTATTTTCACCATAAGTCTACACTACATAAATACAAATTCATAAGTTTATGATATACAAAATGACCTTTGAGATATGAACAAAATATGACAAAGTCATATTATTCTTTGCAAGAGTCTGAGGTCAGTTCCGTAGAGTCTACCACCAACAAATTTCTCCAAACTCCTCATCATCCTCTTTTCCTTTAGCAGCTTGTTGATGTCCTTGATCATGAAATGAGCTCTTTTCTTTTCTAATGTGCTCAATCTTCTCTTCGGCAAGTACTCCATGTCAATATTCTTGGTAATGTCTTCGAGCGAAGAAAGAAGCCTGGTTAATGTGCCATCACTGAACTTGTATAGTTTGTCGGAGCGCATCAACCTGTTCCTATTGAAGTCGTCAACATAAATGAATCCTTGAGGGTCTTTGTATGGAGTGTACGGGTGCCTTTTTTTGATATTTGGTCTTGTAGTATCAGGCTTGGTGACGTTGATCTGTTTTGATAACTTTTAATTCCAAGTTAAAGATCTTTGACTCATTTTTGAATAACCAGACTTTTGGTAAACATTCTTAGTGCTATTGCGAAGTAAGCAACATCAACTCCTGAAAGATTTGTGAATCGGTTTTGAACCACAAGAAGTAACATGTCCTCGATATCATTGATCCGAAGTCGTGGAAAGTCACCTTCCTTAAATCTGTATAATATGTTATCAGCACTTCTCACTACAATCTCTTCCAAGTACCTGTATCCATGTTTCCTCATTACCTTGACATGAGTGACTGCCAGAATACGTTTTGTAGAATATACATCTCCTCTTGATTGCCTTCCTCTTGCATATGCATAGAAGGACTTACGTTGTTCTCTCCAATGTGAGATACCTCATAATGCATATTTATCATAAGCAACTTTAACAGGACTCCATATGTTTAGAACCATGTCTTTAATGCTTGGTAGATCATATTGAGCGGCCTTTATCTTGGTAGTAGACGTCATGTATGTCATAGTCGAAACTCCTCCTTGTAGATACTTGAGATCATTGTTGATGAAGTATTCAAATGGTACTTTTTGACGTTTTCCACGCGTGATCAAAGGAAGGGGTTTGGAAAGATCAAATGGGTAGTCACCGCCTTTAGGATTTTCCCAATCAAGCTTTTATGAAAGAGCCTTGTAGCATTCTTCAGAGTCATATTCTAATTCAACATAATTAGAGCGGGTGCCTTTGAGTAGTCTGAATGCTGGTCCTAACAGGATTTCTTGAGTTAAATTCTTAATTTTCAGGCCATTCAAGATGTATCCAGAGAAGTTTATGGGAGTGCTCATCAATTCATTAAAGTCCTTTAATGATTTATCAGTAGAAGAAGAAGTTGTGAGAGTCATCAACCACTTTTGAGTTGGTCCTTTCTGTGGAGTCTTTCCTTCATGCCAGTCAGGATCAGTGGGTTCTTGAGGTGGTGTAGGTTTCTTGAACCAGTCACGTCTAGAGGCATCCTCTTTCCTAGGTTCATCATCATTATCACCCGGATTCCCTTCTTGATCTTGTGGTATGTCTGAATCTGCAACCTCAAACACTGGTTCCTCTAATTAAACAGACTTTCCAGAAGGTTTTGGTTGAGACTTAGTGCCTTTGGAAGAGCTAGACGTTGAATCTTTATTTTTTGGACATGTGGTTGGTTCAACATCTTTGCTTGTCTTTCTCTTCTTTAACCCTCGGTCTAATCCAGTGGAAGGGTCTTCATCTTTATCCTTGTCTTTTCGGCCACACTTCAATGAATATAAATCATAAGAGAAGAAGAAATCTTTGTCGAGTTCGTAAGATTTTTTCAAACTATCATAGCAATCTCGGTGTTCGGGAGCTGCTAGATATGATTCACTTTTCTTCATTTTGTCGATAAGGATCTTCTTTAACTCAAATTCAGTAAGTGTAGAAACAGCCTCATAAGTAGAATGTGGTTGAGAAGACACCTTTTCTAGAGTAACTTCATCACGTGATTCTTTAATCAACTTTTCGATCACAGGTGGAGCGAAGTTAGACACTTCCTCGGGCAGAATCTGAGGCAGTTGATCTTTTACTTGCTCTTTGATTCTTGTCGTGAGAGACTCTGAAAGGAATTTCATGAATTCTTCTCTGGTTTCTCCCAACCGAGTGTCTAGATGTTCATCAACTAAAGTTGTCACTTGAGTGTGTAGAGGGTCTTTTTTAAGTTCAACAACTTCTTTTTCCAATGCTGTTATTCTATCGTTGAATTAAAAGACTGATGCAAAGTTAGGAAGTGTAGATAGAGGATTTGTAGTTTCAATTATCGGTGGTGGATTAGGTGTTGTCAGTATTGGTGGAGGAGTGAAGGTTTGTGATGATTGAGGAAAGTTTGTGTATTCAGGTGATGATTCAGTGATAACAGAAACCGGTATTGCAAGAAGAGTGGGTGCCTGAGTTCTTGGGACTTCATGGTGGTCATGAACATCTAGTGGAGAAACAATTTCTGCATCAGCATGAGGAATATCTGAAAAATTTAGGAATTTAGATGCCAAGTCGGATGAACGAGAAGAACTAGTAACAGGAACTTCAGTCTTCTTCGTAACAGTAGAAATTGTCACATAAGCATCTTCAACAACTTGTTCTTGAGTAGTCTCTAAATTTTCATTCCCTTGTTGAGCGTCATTCATTTTAGCATCAACACCCTCACCTTTATCATCCATTCCTTTTTCTTCATCACTTTTAATCACATCATCACTTTCTGATTCCAGATTATCATCATCTTTATCATCAGTGGGAGTATGAACAAACTCCTCCTCTTGTTGATCATCATCTTCAGATTCTTCTTCTTGCTCTGAATCAGATTCTTGCTCGTCACTCTCATTCTCCTACTCACTGACTTCATTACTTAATTCTTGTTCATTGTTGCTGTCGTCTTTATCATTTCCCTAAGACTCAGATTCACTCTCAGTAGAGTCATCTTCTGTCACATTGGGAACCCCTGGTTTATCACCAGTTCCTTTACTTGTGACAGTAGGTGTGATCTTATCAACACTTTGTGGTATTTTGGCAACCATACCAGAACCACTAGGATGTGTCTTATGAAAGTCCCTTAAGCTCTTCTTTCTTATTTCTTTCATCTGAGCTTCTTCAGTCAAATCTACTTCAGATAGCAATTCAATTCCTTTCCCACGAGTAACATCTACCTTTTCCTTTTCCTTACTTTTAGACTTAGTTTCCACAGGAGCCTCTCTGATGACGACACCTGCTGTTGGCTTAGTTGTAGACTTCTTGGCAGGTCTCTTAACTCGTTTGCCTTTCTGGACAAGTTCTTCATCTACAGGGACTAGATCACTGTCTTTCTTAGATGGAGAAGGTTTCTTAAATTTTTGAGCCATCTTGGGAGGTACAGCACCTGTAGCATAGCCTAGATAAGTCTTGTAAGCTTTACTTTCCTTCATCACTGGACTGGTCAAACATTCAGGAAGAATAGCTTCATAGATCTGAGTTGATTCTTTAGCAGAGATAAATCTTAAGGAGTTAATCAAGTAGTCATCTTTGGAGGTGTGCATCCCAATTTTGTTTCTCCAGGAAAGTGTCTTGTCTTGAATGAGAAAGTGGTGAATGATTACTTTTGTGAAGCGAGGGTAGTACATCTTCTCTTGCTTTTTGAAGGCCCTATTGTCAATTTGGTAAATGAAGTCTTCTCAAAGCAGTTCCACATAGTCTATATTTTTCTGATAGAACATACCCCAAAGGATTTGAGCTCTGGAGAGACGAAGCTTGTCAAGACCACTAGTCTTTCCAGATAAACCTCTGTTGATAAGAGCAGCAAAAGTTCTCCAGGGTTGATGCATATGATCGACAACAACATCATTGAGTGAATTGATCTCCCCAGTATGACCGAGTTCTCTTAAGAAAGACACAAGGTCTTCTTCAGAAGGAAGGGCATCAAAGTCTCTACCCGGTACTCTTGGGCAAATCTGAAAGATATCTCTGAAGACTTCCAAAGTAAGTTTGAATCATTTCTTCTTATCAAGCTTGAATCTGTAGAAGATGTCATGCTTGTACACATAATTCCAGAATTGATGCATGTACACTTCAGGGACATCAGTAGTGATGAGAAATGCAGGATAACATGGAGTGAGTGCAATAGCATCCAGAACGACTTGAAATGTGGGTTCTCTTGGTGTCAATCCACAAGGGATTCTTCCATTGCATTTTCCGATATCAAGCCTATTCTCCTTGGGAACAAGCTCAAGATCAAGCTTGGTTTGTTGAGCAGTGATGGAAGACATGATTCTGCTAAGATTTGTCACATAAAATTCATATACAAATAAATATATATAGAACAGATAGACAATTTAGACCAAGAAAGATGATTATTGATGCAGGACAATTACTAGGCAACAAATTGATACACATGCACACAATACAAAGAACTTATACACATTCAAACAGGAAACACATACACTCATATACTACATTAACCATTGGCCAACTATTGAAATCAAGGTAAACACAAAGGATTTCTAAGGAAAATTACACCTAAGTTAATCACGAAGTGACAAGATAGGGATTAATTATACTTAGATTAGGTATAAATCGCCTGTGTTAAACTTCCATGTATAGTTCGCCTGTTATAAACACATGTATAATTCGCCTGTTATGGTCCTATGTATAGTTCGCCTGTTATGAATGTATGTATAGTTTGCATGTTGAAAACTATGTATAGTTCGCCTATTGTAAACTATGTATAGTTCGCCTGAGTAAACTATGTATAGTTCGCATGTTGTAAACTATGTATAGTTCGCCTGAGTAAACTATGTATAGTTCGCATGTTGTAAACTATGTATAGTTCGCCTGAGTAAACTATGTATAGTTCGCCTGAGTAAACATGATCGTATAGCTCGCCTGATATAAATCCTAAGTATTGTTCGCCTGTGAAAAATGGATTTGTGTATAGTTCGCCTATTCAAGATTTTGCACTAATATATTTCACCCTTTTAGGCATCCAAAACCATTTAAACATGAACATATAACATCAATAAATCAGTATAACACCATTATATCATGAATTTACCACAAAACTCTTAACTTTTGACTTATTCGAGTCATAAGAACATGAAAAACCCAAAAAAATTCAAGATACATCATACAAGCAAGTTTAATAACACACAAATGCACTCAATCATTCATTATAATAGTTCTAAACCTAAACCCATGACTTTTTTCAAGTTCTTGCCCATTTTCACCATTTTCGACATCAAGAATCATTCGAAACATACGATATAGTTAACCCCATCAAAAACTGTTATAGGTACAAAAACTAGAGCCCTATTGGACCAAAACCCCTCAATCAATTTAACTTTTCATACACTTTTTTAAGGTGACAAGAGTTAGGTCGAAATTAGGGTTTTTCGAGCATAAAATCATGATTAGGTCTGATTATGGTAGAGTAATCATCAAAACATGTGTACCTTAAGCTTAGAACGAAGATCGAACGAGTTCTTGAGGGTTTGTAGGTTAACAATGGAGGTTTAAAGGTTTATGTGTGTGTGACGAGAGAAAGAAAGAGACGGGGAGGGTGTTTATGTTCAAATCTTTTAAGGTTTGGCATAAATGCCCCCTGAGGTTTAACAATGTTTCTAATTTTCTTTTAAACTTTTCCTAAGGCAAACTAAGTTTCCCAAATTGCAAAACTAGTCCCTAAGGTTTAGTAAACAAGAAAAAGTCACACATTTTGCATTAATACCCCTATAAGATTAAACAAATAACATGTAAAGCCCGATTGAGTTAAAGTTAATTAACTCCCCTTTAATTATTCACCCGATATCATTAAAACCTTTTTCGATTGACACCTTATTAATTATGAAGAAGATGATTTTGACAGTTTCTCCCCCTCAAATAATGACCTGTTTTCTATTAAAAGAGCTGTAGTCGTTATTTGATGGATCAAAATTGTCTTAAAAAATGATGATCTGATGAATCTGAAAGATGATTATCGTTTATTTATAAAAAACACCCAAGAAAATAAGATTTCTCTTATTTTGACACATAAGCGCACTGACATGTACACTTACGGAATAAAGGAAGCACGGGTTGTGATGCAAAGTAATCACAAGCCTTTGAATGAATATAAAGTAATTCATTCCCGAGAAAAATAAATTTCCCGTTGTGAGGTCAAGTTGTCTTTTTGACGACATACTTGCCTTAAAGATGAAGATCGGGTTACTATCGGAAATAATAGCAAGCCATTTGGGCATGTTTTGAAAGATGTTGAAACTTCTGCTCGAACTTCATTTACAGCCTCGTATCATTATTGAATGACATTTCTAAGACCGTAAATGTTATTGATTTTCAAAAGACATGCCAGAGATACATATTTTTATATTTTTCTGATTTTTTAATTTTTTTAATTTTGTTTTTGTAAAATTTTATAAAAGGAAAATCTTTTTGGATTTTTTATGTTTTCATATATACATATATATAGGATATGAGTTACCACCATCACTCGTCCGTTTCCTCTGCCAGACGTTTCAACGTTTCTGGAGACATGCTTTTTATACATAGCTTATCGATCAAAAAGTTAAATCTCTCTCGAGGCAAAGGTTTAGTAAAGATGTCAGCTAGGTGGTATTTGTTTTTAAAAAAAATACCTCTTAGCAGCCTCTTAATCTGTCTCGTTCAGACGCGGTCAGACATTTTGGTCATTCAGTGCGTTTGTTTTTTTATTTTCGTTCAGAGGCGGTCAGAGGCTGAAACCTCTTACCCAACAAGATGGGGAGGGGATGTCTTATTACCTCTTAATGTGTTTTAACTTTTACTTATTTTTTTCTTTCTTTCTTTTAGCTTTTTTACTTTATTTTTTTCCTTTGATTCCTTTTTATTTTATTTTATATTATATATTTTCTCGTCTTTTCCTTTCGTATTAATAATACGTTTAGAGAGAACCATATCGCTATTTTTTAAAAAATAAAAAATATTAAATATGATAATATGATGATGATAAAAATGCTCAAACTTAACATAAGAGCTTTTCAACCAATAATAATATATAACTAATTTTTTCAATCAAATAGTAGCATGCATATTTTGAGTATTAAATTGAATTTTTTTTCTTTCAAAAATATTTTAATTGTTACATGACAATGCTATATATATTCTAAGATATTCGACTTTTTTCATAATTTTATCATCATAAATTAATTGACAGTGATAGTTTTAATAAATGGTGAACATGTTTAACAACATGAGAATATAACATACCAATAATATATGATTAATTTACGAGATTAAAGGCGACACAATATCTTTGAATGTTTTATTTTAACACAACTTATTTATATGTTGCTAGGTCGTGTTAGTACAATGACTCATTTATTAAATTTAATGTTTAATAATCGTTTATGTATCATACGAATGAAACTGTTATATATTAATATCATTCAGACACATTTTTATACAAAAAACAAACAATATTATTTCATTCAGATTCAGACATTTACGCCTCAGATTCAGATTCAGATGTGCGAGTCAGATTCAGATTCAGAGCCTCTTAATAAACAAACAACACCCTAGTTGGTATTCAGTCTGGATAAAGTATAGCTCCACGATTCCATTCTCCACTTGCTCCTTTATGAAATGGTAGCGAATATCGATGTGCTTTGCTCTTGAATGTTGAACATTGTTGCAGCATAAAGCAATCGCACTCTTGTTGTCGCAGTACAGAGGGATCTTATTGAATTGAAAGCCATAATATGTTAGTTGTGAACGCATCCAAAGGATTTGTGAGCAACACCCAGATAAGGCAATATATTCAGCCTCTGTACTCGATATGGCAGTGCTATTTTGCTTCTTGGACGACCAGCTAACAAGTTTATCACCTAAGAACTGAGCGCTTCCCGATGTACTACGTCTAGTATCTTGACACCCCGCATGATCGGCATCTGCCTACGCTGTGAGTGACATATCGGTATCCTTCAAGTACCATAGACCCATGTTAATGGTTCCGTTAAGGTATCAAAAGATCTGTTTCATCGATTGTAAGTGCTTTTCGGTAGGCTTAGACAGTAATAAGGCGTTTCCAGCATGTCGTGTGAAGAGTGTTGGATCAACTGCATCTTTGGAGAATTGTTGAGAGATAAGGAAGCTTGACAGCATATCATACCATGCACGTGGTGCTTGTTTTAGACCGTAAAGAGCCTTTTTGAGCTTGTACACATGCGATGGGTTGTCTTGATCAACAAATCCTTCTGGTTGAGAAACGTAGACCTCTTCTTTGAGCTCGCCATTCAAGAAAGCCGTTTTGACGTCCATTTGGTAGATTGTCATATTCTTGTAAGCGGCATTTGCTACGAAGATACGAATGGCCTCTATTCTAGCAACCGGTACAAATGATTCCTCGAAATCGATTCCTTCTTCTTGTCTGAATCCTTGAGCAACGAGTCTTGCCTTATTCTTTAATACCCCGCCAAATTCATCTGTCTTGACCTTATAAATCCATTTCAGCTTGATCAAGAATACTTTATCTGGACACGGCACCAATTCCCAAACTTCAAGTCTTTCAAATTCATGAATTTCTTCTTGCATTGCATCGATCCATGACGGTTCGGTCATTGCTTGTTTGAAGTTCTTTGGTTCTACTGAAGTTAGGAAGGCATCAAAATAACACCACATGGCATCAGTTTCAAGTTGCTTCCTTGTAGATACAGAGCGAGAAGGATCACCGATCACGTTTGCTATAGGATGATCCTTAGTCCATCTACCAAGGTGTTCAAATGGAGTGTGGATTTGTCTCACATTAGATGATGATCCTTGAGAAGTTGAGTCTTCATTAGGAGATTCGTTAAGAGGATCATCATGAAATGTTGGTGTTTTTGGTGATTCTTCAAAACCTTGAGAAATGATTGGAGAATGTTCCTTGTTCTTGATGAGGAATACTTGTGAATGATGCATCCTGGTCATTGGAAAGTTTAACCACAAGGAAATCAGCTAATACTGTCATCGCTTTGAGTGGCACTTCTTGAACAAGAGATACAAACAGTTTTGGAGGGTTTAAAGTATTCATTGAACATTGTTGAAACAACCGATCCTAATCATCTCTTATTGGTGGAATACAAGGATGTTAAGAAACAAGGTTTGAAACGAGTCCTGTACAGGATGTAGCAGGAGTCAAATATTGAAGCCCGGTTTCTGCACACTGAATGTCTAAGCATTATTGTTACTCAATCGAATGTTACATAATTGTTTCAGAAATTATTCCAGGCCTTCCTGTTGAGATTCTGAACGCTTTCGTTGGCAGGGCGCCAACCAACGCGAAAATCCTAATGTCTGCTTTGCATCAAAATTTACCCAGATTACTCATGGCATTGGTAGGATAACAAAGTAACCAAAGACAGAAGAATGATCAGTCCGATTTCTTCTTGTCTTGCATAAGCCGAATGAAGTTTTTGTTGTATTAAGCGTATCAAAGAAGGTTTTGTGGTATAACAAGCTGTATTGATAGCTCGCCCAGAGAAATAATGAAGCTTTGAAAATATCAACATTGTTCCGAACCCTTCAACAAGAGTTCGATTGCGCCTTTCGACAACACCGTTCTGCTGAGGAGTGTCGGCTACAGAAGTTTAATGCGAGATGCCAACATTTTCATAAATTCACGAAGTGTCTGATTGACAAATTCGGTTCCATTATCTGTTCGAACATTTTGGACTGTGACATTCAAACGAACTTGTATGTTTTTAATACATTTGATGATGGCCGTAGGAGCTTCATCTTTTGTCTTTAAAAATATAACCCAGTAAAATCTTGATTAATCGTCACCTAATCACTAAATATACCTTTTTTTCCCGTTAATACTAAGCCCACACGCAATGGGCCCACACAATCCATATGCCAAAAGATATAGTTTCTCTCTTGTTAGTGTCTCAACATTGGTTTGATTAGAGAACTTTTTGCTTTTCCTCTAATGCACATGCTGAACACTAAATGATCTTTTTGAAATTTAAGTCTAGGAATTCCTCGTGCAAAGAACCGTCTTTAGCTAAGCTTGTTCAAAGTAACAGAAGTTGAGATGAGATAATCGACGGTGCCATAACCACTCTTAGTCCTTTTGACTGCTTTGAAGAAACAGATCGGAGATGATTTAAGCATGTCCATCAAGAATTGTGTACAAATTTGTGTCTCGGGACCCTGAAAGTAGAGTCAACACCATCTAAATTCGAATAAAAGCAAGTGTTTTATCCAAAAAATGCAACTTTCAGATCCGCATCACAAAATTGCCAACGGAAACAATTGTGTCTGAGCCCCTCAACTAATATAAACCCTTGAGATAACAACGTTTTCCCAGCTGATGTCTTCCATACCCCATAATTCTTGCAAATCCTGGTCGTTTTGAATCTGAATCTAACAGTACCCAAAAATTTACTGACAAAGTTCATGAGCTGAGAGCCATTCCCTGTCATGTGTTTCGAACATCCGGAGTCAAAATACTAGAGTACAATCTGGACAACCTGTCATGACAAAAGAAGAAGACAATGGAATATCTGTTTCATTGGATCCCCAAGTTTGATTGGGTTTCGAGTGGTTAGCATTCTTAGATTCTACAATCTTAGCTATTTTACTCGAACCTATGTTTTTAACATTTTTGGATTTCCTGCTATAGACTTTAATCTCTGGTTTTTGTATTTCAGCTGAGTGGGAAGTGGTTTGCTTAAAAGACACTACGTTAGTTGAGGTGATCCTAGTTAAAGGGCACGAGTTACCAACTATAGTGAAGGTTCTGCCTGTTGGTTTCCACTTAAATCTGTAACAACCGGGAATTTTTGGAACTTTAGATGACTATTTTACCCTTTGACTTTTCGGGTCTGACTTGACTTTTTGACGTATGACCTTTTATTGTCCCATAAAAATGATTACTGCGTAACCGGTAAATTTTCGGAACATGTTTAAATAATAAATCATATTTATTATTACATGTTTGTCGTTTATAAAAAAAAATTATTTTTAACTTATTTGACTTGAAAACGAAAAGATATATGTTATTTCTAAGTTGACTTATAAAAACGACCCGCTAAATCACGTTTTCACAACTCGGACTCTAAAGCACTTTGATGTAAAACGACATTCCGGACAACTTTTCAGTTTTACCCGAGACCCGAAAACAAGCAGAAAATGACTGAAATACCCTCGCAAAATTTTGAACACCACACACAACGCGTACCGACCCGGAAATAATTAAATTACATTTAATTATCACTTTTATTAAATAAAAATATTTAATAAACTAATTAACATGTATTCAAAAGCGTTTATGCAAACGCAGATGTTCAAGTTAAGGTTTTATTTTTCGGACAAAGTTTATCAGTGATACACAAACAAATAATAAACATTTTTAAATAGATGTTATAAAAGATTTATAAAATAACAGTCGAGTAAATACTCATTTTCATGGAAAATTCATTCTGAACGCAACGGCGAAATTTTCGTGTCATGAATCAACCATTAACTAGCATAAACGAGCCCCGAACCATTAATTAACAAAATTTACACTT
Organism: Tanacetum coccineum; assembly: GCA_026074375.1. Taxonomy (NCBI): domain Eukaryota; kingdom Viridiplantae; phylum Streptophyta; class Magnoliopsida; order Asterales; family Asteraceae; genus Tanacetum; species Tanacetum coccineum. Next base: position 23,756 of record BQNB010014664.1, on the reverse strand, counting down.
ATGGTCCCTGTGGTAATATTTTCAATTTTAACCCTCAACTATGTTACACATGCCACATTTTTTTAACTTTATAACATATATATATGAACCCTTTAGGGTTCATTCACTCATTCATTTTAACCTAGCACCTCTCATCTCCTCTCTCATTTTCGGCGCCGCTCCGGCGGGTTTCTGGCCTTCCTCCCTCTAGCCGGCCACCACCACCAACATCATCACCCACACGCCACACCACACCATCATCACCCCGATCACCTTCACAACACATCACTACCATCAACATCATATCCATCGTCACCACCCCATCACAACCACGCACCACCACCATCTCCATCACCACAACCATAGCGGCAGCTACCAAAAGGGCGCGTGTGGTTTTATTAAACATCATCAGGGTGTGTTTGGTTGTTGATAAAAACCCACCACAAGGGTGCGTTCGGGTTTAAGCCACCAGCCGAGGGTGCGTTTTGTTTGGGTTTAACAACAAAAAGGGTGCGTTTGATTTTCAGTCAGCCGGGGTGCGTTGGGTTTGGGTCTTAAACCCACCGGGTGCGTTGGGTTTCATAGCATGACCCACAAGGGTGCGTGGGTTTCGGTTCAGTCACCCACAAGGGTGCGGTTGGTTTGTATCAGCCCACAAGGGTGCGTTTTGGGGTTGATAAAGCACCACGGGTGCGTTTGGTTTCTCACAGAAAAGGGTGCGTTGGTTTAGTTTTCGCACGAGTAGGGTGCGTCCGGCTTGGGTATTAAGCACCAAAGGGTGCGTTGGGTTTAAGTAAAAGCCCATAGGGTGCGTTTGGTTTAGTATAAACTACATAGGGTGCGTTTGGTTTGGCAGTTAACACCAACAGGGGTGTTTGGTTTGCTGGATAACACCAAACAGGGGTGTTTGGTTTGACAGTTAACACCAACAGGTGTGTTTGGTTTGGCAGTTAACACCCAAGAGGTGTGTTTGGGTGAGCAGGAAACCATTAGGGGTGTGTTTGGGTGAGTAGGAAACCATTAGGGGTGCGTTTGGGTTAGCAGAAAAATCGAATAGGGTGCGTTTGGGTTAGCAAAAACACCAAAGAGGCGTGTTTGGTTCGCCGTTTTACAGCAAGGGTGCGTTTGGGTTAATATAAGTCGATTAATAAATATATCGTAATATTTTATTAATATAAAACCGGATTAAATGGTGGTTAATGGTTAAATAAATGTGTTATATATTATTTGATCTCGTCTAATTATATATATACTGTTCACGCGAGTATATTGCAACATAGTTTGATAAAAGGGGAAAAACATTGAGTTTTGTAAAGATGAGAAACGTGGTATAAACGAGAAGGTCATGACGAAATTTATATAAATTACTATACTTAATAAATTTCGTTATAATTTTTATTATCTTAGAAAAACCGATAAAAGACGAAGTTATAGTCTTAAGATTGTTAATTTGTAATTATACAATAACTAGATAAACAAACGAGAACTAGACTTTTGTAAATGAGACAACTAGTTTAACTAAGACTCGTCGAGGAAACAAATACTAAATTATAAAAAATTATTTTATAATTCCCGATTAATAGACAAAGTGAAAACTTTAAAACGTGTGTTTACTTTTATACAAGAACTTTTATTTAATTAAGTGGTGATTTCCGAAAATGTGTCAAACTGTTTGGTTTAATTATTTACTCACACTTCTTATATAATACTTGCAAAGTATTATGTACTTCATAGTAATCTTTGGATTGTTTGTCTTGGTTATATAATTCACGGTATGAGTTATATAATTGTTATTTTTCATATGTAATATATACGGAATATATTACACACTTTGCGTTTACTTTTCGATTTATTTTATTTAACCAACCACCAAACTATTACAACTTGAAATCTAAGTCTTTTATCAACGTGGCGAGTTGATGTAACCATCCATCGAAAACCCCAAATACATTATCCTAGGTTAGTGGATCATAGCCGTTAAGATAAATCGCAACTTCTTGGTCGAGCCGTTTCGGTTTCCGTTTGCGTTATGCTTAATATGTGCATTTCTACCAATCGTTCAACATCACCGAGGTGAGTTTATAGCCCTATGTTTTACTGGTTTTACATATATTTTTAGGTGAGAACATGCTTGTTTGCAAATTCATTCACATGATTGACAAATGCATTTACATGGTTGATTACAAATTGGTTTACATACTCATTTACATAGCTCGCTATGGGATACATTATTTGACTTTATTTTTTGTCTCAAATACATACTTTACTTTTGAAATGATTACGAATTAGCTTAAGCGGATTTAACTGATAACTACAAGTAAATGCCCGGGTGTTCTTGGAAGGGACACCTGTGAGGGGTACACAGTCATTATTGCTCGGGTGTTCTTGGAGGGGACACCTGCGAGGGGTACACATTCATTATTGCCCGGGTATTCTTGGAGGGGACACCTGTGATGGGTACATATGATTTTCATTACTGCCCGAGTGTTCTTGGAGGGGACACCTACGATGGGTACATAGAGCATCGGTTTCATGAACTTAGAATAATTGTAATCATTGTTTTATACACACATGAATATTTACGTTGCCTTGAATAAAGTGGCAATACATACTTTGAACAAATGCGGTCAAATTTTCATACGTACATTCTGTGACTATTTGGGGATTGAAATGGTCATTCATACTTTACAACTCTTTGATTTCTAAAAATCATACATACATTTTGGAAGAACATTCAAGGATTGAAATGGTCATACACGCTTTACAGAACTTTGGTTCAACATTTATACTTACAAAAACCTATGAACTCACCAACTTTATGTTGACCCTTTTAAGCATGTTTTTCTCAGGTGAATTAGATGCTTGGCTTACTTGATGTGCATTGGAGTCCAAATTGACAAGATTTCATTCATGGATTTCTACTTACATACAAATGATCAAATCTCGTTGTATTGCTTTCAAGCTTTTCATTGTGATGCAATTATGGGACAAATCTTATATCAATTTCAAGAAAATCAACGAGATTACTTTTCAAACGACACATTTAGAGGTCGTTCTCTTGTATCTTGTGCTGTTGTATTATGAAGTAAAGCCTCCAGACATATTTTCGTTGCGACACATTTTTGGGGGTGTTACAGATTGGTATCAGATCCAAGGTTATAGAGAACTAGGTTGCATATTTTACCCTAGACTATAACCGTTTTCACAAACATTGCATCACATCAAACTTTTTCAATGCGCATACACACTACTTGCTTAATTGCTTGCATTACGTGTTACGTTAAGTGCTTACATGACATACATATATATAATATATATGTTTGCATCCCTTTATATATATAGTATATAGAATATAGAAAAATATATATTATATATGTAGATTATTATTATATATATATGAATATGTATTAATATGTATAAATATGTATAATATATATATATGTATGAGTATATGTATATATATGTTATGAATATATATAATGGTATAGTATAAATATATTATAATTAGATATATATATTTGGTATATATATATATAGTAATGATAATATATGTGTGTGTGTGTATATATATATATATATGTATATATGTATATATGTATATATATGTATATATATATGCACACTTACCTTCTCTTGCGATTATTTTACGCTTGTTTTATATAAGAGTTAATTATATAAATAATAGAACATTTCTTAAGACATTGTGAGTTGCACAATGGTCTCATTTTACTTCTTAGACATTGTGAGTTGCACAATGGTCTCACTTCGTTCTCAGACATTGTAAGTTAAACAATGGTCTCTAAGAATATTATTTTTCTTCATATCTTTATACAATATCGTATTACACGGAGACCGTCATAATTTTTGTTTACATGGAATTATGTATGAATCTAAGTATTACAAGTCTTGTATGGGCGGGACTTGTAATATGAGGATTGATATGATAATTGCTATGTTAACAAACCCCGTCGTAATTCTGTTTACATTATGTATGAATCTAAGTATTACAAGTCTTGTATGGACGGGACTTGTAATAGGAGGATTGATATGATAATCGCTATGTTGACTCGTTCATAGAGACCTTTACCTTATTTACTCTAACCGAGTACTCATTAACTATCTTGAACTCTAGGTCGATATTCCTTGGTAGTTTTACTCCCCGTCTCCGAAGACGAGTTTTGAACACTCGTCCCAAACTCATTAGAGCACATGCATCGTCATGTCATCCACCACTTTGAAGGTTGTGTAAGTACGTGTATTGCATCGGAAATTATTAGGTAGGATGATTTATAATCTCCTTATTTAAATGGATTGGGACGCCTCTGTATTTAAATAAATAAGTTATAAATCACCAAACCATAAGTTTATCATTTTTTACTTACATAAATTTGGACGCTTCTTTATGTAAATAAGAAATTATGAATGAGTGGACTTAATGGTATCCAATATGACACGAGTATGAACTTGAACCCAGTAACCACCGAAATTAAACAGAAGGATTTAGAAACACAATGGTGTCATACCACTCAGCGAAAATCTCAAGGCCTCATTTGAACTACCTGATCTCAATTCTTAAGTTACTACTTTTGCCGTTACGAATCCTTACAATCACGAACTGTTTGCGGAGCTAGCAGACTTATTACACTCTTGAGCTAATGGACTTAGTTCAACCTCGAACTAGCAGACTGGGTACAACATCCCATCACCGTTTGTTATAGTTATTGTCGTTATGGTTGCTGTTGTTGGGTTCTGGAGTGGTCCCACCTTGTACAACTTTATCAACTAGGTAATGAAACCCCCCCTTAAACAAGATAAGCATATGTCGATATAGTATTCAATTGAATTATTCATTGCAGACCAATAGTACACCAATTTAAGTCATGATACTATTTAGTACTGCCAAGTAAGTTGGATACTTACATCCTTTATCCTCATCCGTTATTAATCATCGAACATTACAGATAGCAGAAACGAGACTCTGCTTTAAGACATTTATAACTTTATATAGACATAACCACGTGACTACACTTTCTCCTTTGACGTGTTCACTATTAAGAGGCTTTCTTCATAAAGCGTTTATACCAACCATAAATCTTGTAATGATATTTCTCTAAGATACCTATTCTAATGGATTGGATATCTTGGTCAACCTAGCCGAAATTTATGTAAGTTAAGAAGTGCCGAAACATCAAATTTTGCTGAATAAAGTTATCAGCGTTTTGTTTAGAACTGGTTTATTAAATCTTAAGTCTTTTTCTTGGTCACACCAAGCGGTTAACACAAATTCAATCTCGGGACGAGATTCCTTTAAGGGGTAGGTACTGTAACAACCGGGAATTTTCGGAAGTTTAGATGACTATTTTACCCTTTGACTTTTCGGGTCTGACTTGACTTTTTGACGTATGACCTTTTATTGTCCCATAAAAACGATTACTGCGTAACCGGTAAATTTTCAGAACATATTTAAATAATAAATCATATTTATTATTACATGTTTGTCGTTTATAAAAAAAAATATTTTTAACTTATTTGACTTGAAAACAAAAAGATATATGTTATTTATTAGTTGACTTATAAAAACGTCCCGCTAAATCACGTTTTCACAACTCGGACTCTAAAGCACTTTGATGTAAAACGACATTCCAGACAACTTTTCAGTTTTACCCGAGACCCGAAAACAAGCAGAAAATGACTGAAATACCCTCGCAAAATTTTGAACACCACACACAACGCGTACCGACCCGGAAATAATTAAATTACATTTAATTATCACTTTTATTAAATAAAAATATTTAATAAACTAATTAACATGTATTCAAAAGCGTTTATGCAAACGCAGATGTTCAAGTTAAGGTTTTATTTTTCGGACAAAGTTTATCAGTGATACACAAACAAATAATAAACATTTTTAAATAGATGTTATAAAAGATTTATAAAATAACAGTCGAGTAAATACTCATTTTCATGGAAAATCATTCTGAACGCAACGGCGAAATTTTCGTGTCATGAATCAACCATTAACTAGCATAAACGAGTCCCGAACCATTAATTAACAAAATTTACACTTATGGTCCCTGTGGTAATATTTTCAATTTTAACCCTCAACTATGTTACACATGCCACATTTTTTTTAACTTTATAACATATATATATATGAACCCTTTAGGGTTCATTCACTCATTCATTTTAACCTAGCACCTCTCCTCTCCTCTCTCATTTCCGGCGCCGCTCCGGCGGGTTTCCGGCCTTCCTCCCTCTAGCCGGCCACCACCACCAACATCATCACCCACACGCCACACCACACCATCATCACCCCGATCACCTTCACACCACATCACTACCATCAACATCATATCCATCGTCACCACCCCATCACAACCACGCACCACCACCATCTCCATCACTACAGCCATAACGGCAGCTACCAAAAGGGTGCGTGTGGTTTTATTAAACATCATCAGGGTGCGTTTGGTTGTTGATAAAAACCCACCACAAGGGTGCGTTCGGGTTCAAGCCACCAGCCGAGGGTGCGTTTTGTTTGGGTTTAACAACAAAAAGGGTGCGTTTGATTTTCAGTCAGCCGGAGTGCGTTACGTTTGGGTCTCAAACCCACCGGGTGCGTTGGGTTTCATAGCATGACCCACAAGGGTGCGTGGGGTTCGGGTCAGTCACCCACAAGGGTGCGGTTGGTATGTATCAGCCCATAAGGGTGCGTTTTGGGGTTGATAAAGCACCACGGGTGCGTTTGGTTTATCACAGAAAAGGATGCGTTGGTTTAGTTTTCGCACGAGTAAGGTGCGTCCGGCTTGGGTATTAAGCACCAAAGGATGCGTTGGGTTTAAGTAAAAGCCCATAGGGTGCGTTTGGTTTAGTATAAACTACATAGGGTGCGTTTGGTTTGGCAGTTAACACCCAAGAGGTGTGTTTGGGTGAGCAGAAAACCATTAGGGGTGTGTTTGGGTGAGCAGGAAACCATTAGCGGTGCGTTTGGGTTAACAGAAAAATCGAATAGGGTGCGTTTGGGTTAGCAAAAACACGAAAGAGGCGTGTTTGGTTCACCGTTTTACAGCAAGGGTGCGTTTGGGTTAATATAAGTCGATTAATAAATATATCGTAATATTTTATAAATATAAAACCGGATTAAATGGTGGTTAATGGTTAAATAAATATGTTATATATTATTTGATCTCGTCTAATTATATATATATATTGTTCACGCGAGTATATTGCAACATAGTTTGATAAAAGGGGAAAAACATTGAGTTTTGTAAAGATGAGAAACTGGGTATAAACGAGAAGGTCATGACAAAATTTATATAAATTACTATACATAATAAATTTCGTTATAATTTTTATTATCATAGAAAAACCGATAAAAGACGAAGTTATATAGTCTTAAGATTGTTAATTTGTAATTATACAATAACCAGATAAACAAACGAGAACTACACTTTTGTAAATGAAACAACTAGTTTAACTAAGACCCGTCGAGGAAACGAATACTAAATTATAAAATATTATTTTATAATTCCCGATTAATAGACAAAGTAAAAACTTTAAAACGTGTGTTTACTTTTATACAAGAACTTTTATTTAATTAAGTGGTGATTTTCGAAAACGTGTCAAACTGTTTGGTTTAATTATTTACTCGCACTTCTTATATAATACTTGCAAAGTATTATATACTTCATAGTAATCTTTGGATTGTTTGTCTTGGTTATATAATTCACGGTATGAGTTATATAATTGTTATTTTTCATATGTAATATATACGGAATATATTACATACTTTGCGTTTACTTTTCAATTTATTTTATTTAACCAACCACCAAACTATTACAACTTGAAATCTAAGTCTTTTATCAACGTGGCGCATTGATGTAACCATCCATCAGAAAACCCAAATACATTATCCTAGGCTAGTGGATCATAGCCGTTAAGATAAATCGCAACTTCTTGGTCGAGCCGTTCTGGTTTCCGTTTGTGTTATGCTATATGTGCATTTTCTGTCAATCGTTCCACATCATCAAGGTGAGTTTATAGCCCCATGTTTTACTGGTTTTACATATATTTTTGGGGTGAGAACATGCTTGTTTGCAAATTCATTCACATGATTGACAAATGCATTTACATGGTTGATTACAAATTGGTTTACATACTTATTTACATAGCTCGCCATGGGATACATTATTTGACTTTATTTTTGGTCTCAAATACATACTTTACTTTTGAAATGATTACAAATTAGCTTAAGCGGATTGAACTGATAACTACAAGTAAATGCCCGGGTGTTCTTGGAAGGGACACATTTGAGGGGTACACAGTCATTATTGCCCGGGTGTTCTTGGAGGGGACACCTGCGAGGGGTACACATTCATTATTGCCCAGGTGTTCTTAGAGGGGACACCTGCGAGGGGAACATATTCATTACTGCCTTAGTGTTCTTGGAGGGGACACCTGTGATGGGTACATATGGTTTTCATTACTGCCTGGGTGTTCTTGGAGGGAACACCTACGATGGGTACATAGAGCATCGGTTTCATGAACTTAGAGTAATTGTAATCATTGTTTTATATACACATGAATATTTATGCTGCCTTGAATAAAGTGGCAATACATACTTTGAACATATGCGGTCAAATTTTCATACGTACATTCTGTGACTATTTGGGGATTGAAATGGTCATGCATACTTTACAACTCTTTGATTTCTAAAAATCATACATACATTTTGGAAGAACATTCAAGGATTAAAATGGTCATACACGCTTTACAGAACTTTGGTTCAACATTTATACTTACAAAAACCTATGAACTCACCAACTTTATGTTGACCCTTTTAAGCATATTTTTCTCAGGTGAATTAGATGCTTGGCTTACTTGATGTGCATTGGAGTCCAAATTGACAAGATTTCATTCATGGATTTCTACTTACATACAAATGATCAAATCTCGTTGTATTGCTTTTAAGCTTTTTATTGTGATGCAATTATGAGACAAATCTTATATCAATTTCAAGAAAATCAACGAGATTACTTTTCAAATGACACATTTAGAGGTCGTTCTCTTGTATCGTGTGCTGTTGTATTATGAAGTAACGCCCCCGGACATATTTCCGCTGCGACACATTTTTGGGGGTGTTACATCCTACTTCAGTGAATACATGACCCGTAGGTTTCCAAATATTTTGTTTTTTATGTTTCTTAGTAGATTTAGTACGGTTATTCCTATTTTGCACAAGAGAAAGAAGACATTTATCATGAACACCATCAAACATAGATTTATTACAAGTAGCACAGAGAATTTTAGAATTCGCATTTGACAGTGAATGCTTAACATCAACATCACAAACAGGTTTAACAACACGATTTATTTTATTAACTTTCCTAGGTTGGTCTTCTACTTTATTCTTCTTGTTCCTACTTGGTGTCTGCGAGATCCTATCATTCCTTTTATTGCCTGGAGGCTTTGATCCGCAATTACTAGTAGAACACTTCACTCCTGTAGAAGACAACACAAGTGTGTTAGAATCTGATGTATTAGAAGACTCTACCTGTTTAATGTTGCTTGAGGAAGTAAGAGGTTCAGCAAACCTAACTTTCTTGACTTTGTTCATGGGTGAGACAGTAACCTTCTTAGTACTAGGTGTTATCGCAATAGGGCACGTATCTTGAACAAATACAAGCAACTCCTGAATTCTTATGGCATACTTACAGGCAAAGTCTAACTCTCTATCTAAAGGTTGTTTCGCTTTAGCTTGTTCGACTATTTCCCGAAGAGTATTAGCTTGTTCTTGAGTGTGTTTAAGATAGTCTATACGAACATCCCTATTTTGCAATAACCTAGGAGGCAACGGTACAAAATCAAGCTTAAACATGCCTGGAGCAATAGTGATGGCAGAAGGTGTGTGTACCACATTTTCAACAATTTCTTTCCCTTTTAATTTTCGTAAATCGTTTTTCAATGATGTTATCACAAAAACCTTGTCTTGAATTTGAGCTTTTAAATCCTCATTTTCCACATATTTTAAGTTCAGTTTGTTAATTAAAGAGTCACTTTAAAAACCTATTTCACATGATTAATTTCATCACAAAGACGTTCGTTCTCAGAAAGCAATTTTGCCATACTATTTTCCAGTTCCTTATTTATGGGCTCAATTTTACATTTATCGTGATTAACGTTTTGTTCCTTGGTATTCTCTCTCAAAGATTTAATAGTATCCTTCAACTTACAAATGGTCTTGTCTTTATCTTGTAGCCGAGCTTTCAAATCATTGATTTCAAAATATTCTAGAATTTCAACAGCATTTTGACTAACACAAGATTCATTGTTTTGAAAAACTTCTTGTTTTAATTGCATTGATGCTTCGAGAGAAATACAATGTTTTTCAAGTTGTGAGTAATTTTTCAAAAAATCATTATATGCTTGTTTTGATTTGGAAAGCTCAGCATCAAGATTCAACCACTTTTCACACGATTCACACTTTTGCATTTCCATATTCACAGAATCATTATTCAAAGACATAGAATTCATCACAGTTAACAGTACATCTTGCGACATGATTTTTTGTAAGAGTCGATCATTTTCCAAAAGAATTTTTTTCTTAGCAATTTCCAAACATTTTTTATCAACTGAAGACTGTTGAACAGCCACTTCCATTTGGTCAAAAACTGTTTGTACTTCCGTTATTTCATTTAGAAGATCTTTATCAAACACATTGAAGATGTCTTTTAAAGATTTTAGAAATGGAATAATTTCATTGTTAAAAATAGTTTTTGTATGCTCAAACCCCCATTCACCTTCTTCAAGAGCATTAGGTGTTGTCCTCTTCTTCACAATTATGTCAAACTGGGTGAGGTGGAATTTAAGCTTTTTAAGGCTTGCATTCACTAAACTCACCTGAGGTAGTTCACTGGGAACATCCACTATGACAAGTGGTGTGTAAGAAGGTTCAATGGTTGGATTGAGTATATGAAACCAAAAGGCTTGTTCAACTGATAATTCTTGTTGTGGAGAAAAGTTTTCCAAAATCTTTAGTCAGTCTATTTAATTTTTCATAATCGATAGGTTTATGAGAAATTTTCTTTGCAATAACTTCAGGATCCTTTGCTTTTCAGACATTTTTGATCGATTATCTTCTTCCAAAATCAATGTTTCTTCATCATCAATCACAGGCATAGCAACATGTGTATTAGACATAACAACACCATTTCTTAAGATAAAATGGATTTTGATAACCTAGAGCTTGTTTATGTGTATTATCATAAAACGCTTGTGGCTTAGTTAACATGTGCACAGTTTGAGCAGATTGACCCACTTTACAAATAATATTATCAAGTTCCTTAATCTTCTTTTCTAAATCAATTTCATTTTCCATATATTTATTCTCTTTTTCTTTGGATTCATTTTTGAAAACTGCAAAAGTTTGCAATACAGATTCCTTTTCTTTGATTTGTTTAGAAAGATTTTGCTCAAGTGAGTCAACTTGTTCTTTGAGTGCAAGTTTCTCTCTAATCATATCATCCATTTGAGAATCAATCATTTTTTCACGACTGCTTAAATCAATATTAAGACGTTGTTCAAAAGTTTTGACCCTTTTCCTTATATCTCTCAAGCTCAGCGGTTATTGTTTCATTATTCTGTTCCTTATTAGCCTTTTCCTAATTATTTACATGATTAATCATTTGTTCAGACATTTGTTCAATCACAGATAAAATCATTGAATCTTGTTGTGCCTGCAAATTAGTATCTTGAACAGTTGCCTGTTGTGTTTCTTGCAAATATTGAGAATATGGAATGATATTGCTATCACTAGATATCTCATTATCTGTAAAATCCATAACTAGTGATTGTTCAAAATCCTGCAATGCATGCACACTTTGATTATCCATATCATTCAGATAGGTTTCAAAATTAGGTACCTCTGAGATAACGTCAGAACCATAATTGGAAATGTTGGCCATAAGAACCGCTTGTGCAGTCGAGAGATCATCACAGTCAGAATCATAAGTATCGAGATCCTCAGTCTGGAAAGCAGCATTGTGAGGAATGATTGTCTGAGCTTGACCTGCTAGAATTCTTAGATCTGCAAGAAATGCGAGTTGCTCCTCATCTAATATTTGTCCAGCTTCCTGAGCTTCTGCTAACATAGCTTTCTCCTTATACCACGCTGCATTCCTTGGTCGCTTAGGCTGAGTGCATTGCCTAGCCATATGTCCTTCACCTTGGCAGTTGTAGCATTTAACAACTCTTGCCTGTCCACTTGTAGTATTTCCCCTTGAACTAGTAGCATTGCCCTTATACGTAGTACCAGAATAATTTTGCCCTTGTCTCCCCTGAACTTGTTGCACTGTAACCCTGCCGTCTTGAATAGTGGCTTGGTTTCTTGGATTAGAGGAAGTTCTGAGTTGATTATTGGTAGAAGGGAACCTTGAAGAAGCTACAACGGTTAGAAAAGCCATTGCTTTATTAAGACAAGCAATTGGATCATCTCCAGGAGAAAACACAGGAACAACAAAACCTGAGTCTACAAATGGTGACTTAGTCATAAGTTGTGTAGGAGCTTGAGGTGATTGATAAGCAACTTGTGGAACAGTTGAGGTTTGATGGTTCATTTGAGATTGAAATGTATGTGATGGTGGAATAGATGAATGATTGAATTGAGTGTGTGATGGATAATGAGATGAGTAATGTTTATTGGGTTGAATTGATCCATGTTGTGATGGTGAAAACTGTTGTTGAAGTTAAGGATAGTTGTAAGAAGACTGATAAGTGTTGAAGTGAGGTGGTGTCATCTGCTGATTTGCAACAAATGCAAGTGGATCTTGATTGCATTCACGCATAATACGGACTTCATTTGCATGTAGTTCGTGTTGTTCAAGATATGCATGAAGTTGATCAAAGTTGGAGGTATGCAAATCTTTAACAAGCTTGACATCAGTCACAAACTTACTCCATTTAGGTGGAAGACTGTTTAAGAACTTAGTATTAACTTGAAATTGCTCCATTTTCATTTTGTAGATGTTCATATCGTTAATCAGCTGAGTAAATCTCAAGTAATACGTGTGAAGTGATTCCCCCTTGATGTGAGTAAACTTATTAAATGCATCATACATCTTCCACTCTCTTTCCTGCTTTGTCAAAGAGGTACCTTGCATCAGTAACTAAACTCTCTCCCATAAATCTTTAGCAACTCTGTGATGATTCACAAGTGAATAGATATCAGCATGAAGACCTTGAAGAATGATATTGGTAGCTTTCATATCATAATCAGCTTGAATTTTCTCAGCAGCAAATTCAACATATTTCTTTGTTCTGATCACACCGTTCTCTTCAACCGTAGGCCAAATGAGAGGACCATGTTCAACTGATTCAAGTATCATTCTTCCGTTCTCTCTATTTTGGATGTATAATTCCATTCGACTTTTCCAAGAATCATACAGGTCCTTGTCCAACATAGGTTGACGATTGTCAGCACCAGAGAGTATCATGTACTAAGCAAGAGTATTCTTTTGTCCGAGTAAAATAATTGAATCCATTTTAATTACAATGTGATAAGATAAAATGATCGTACAGTAATTGGAGGTTATTGTTTTAAAGTGAGTTTTGATTAATGAAGTTGAGTATGTCGGAATACACGGGATTTTACAATTCTTGATAAAACCGGGAAATCAAGTTTTCATGGGATTTTACAAATCAAAGAACAACCGTATAATTCACCTAATGAACGTGTATAATTTTCCCTTGTAAAGTGTATAAATCACATTCACAAAATATGCGTATAAATTGCCTTAACAAGATATCACGTATAAATCGTCTTTAGTAATTTAAACGTATAATTCTCCTTTGTAAAGTGACTATATAAATCGCCTGTTGAAAACTATATGTATAAATCACCTTTAGGAAACGTATAAATCGCCTGTTGAAAACGTATAAATCGCCTAACCAAATTAATACGTATAAATCGCCTGTAGGAAACGTATAAATTGCCTGACCAAATTAATACGTATAAATCGCTTGTAGGAAACATATAAATCGCCTAAAGAACTTTGAAACTCAAAAATCAAAAATCTTAAAAAGATATACTTTTTGACGTTTTTACCCAATTTCTCTTGTACTTCTTACCTATCTAAGACTATTAGAACCTTAAAAACACAAACTTTAACATTTTTGACACAAAAAATTAGAAATCAAGATTCTTGGTACAAAACCCTCTTTTTAACCAAAAAGACTCAAAAAGATGATATTTTTTATGGTTTTTGAAAGATTTTCTTGTACTTCTAGTCTATACTAAGATAACTAAGAAAGAAAGTCAAGAACTTTATGGTTTTTAAACCCTTAAAAATTGAAAACCTTTTGATGGATTCGAACCAAGATACACGAACAAAGATGAGTAACAAACGCACACAAAACCTTCACAAACACCCCATGGCTCTTGAGACCAATTGTAGAATATCTTAACACATGTATGATAGGATTCAATTAGGGTTTTAGAGAGGGAAAGAGATGGTTGGATGAACACTTAGAGAGAGAAAGAAAAAAGATAATATTAGCTTAGTGTAATGTGAGAAATGAACAACCAACACCCTCTTCATGTGTGGAGAGGGTTTATATATGTCATACCAAGGCCGGCCATGGACCCTTAGTGGGCTTGTCCATGGGCCTTTGGCCCGGTTAGCTTACTAACATAACATTACTAATTACTACGAGCTATGACTACCTATATTGGAAGTGACCGATACTTTTCTGTATTTCTAACAGATAGCGCTATTTGAATCATAATACATCGGATTTTGTTGTACTCGCAGACAATGATACATATTCAGCTTCAGCTGTTGACATTTTAGTACAATCTTGCTTTTTAGAACTCCAGCTCATGAGTTTTTTACCTAAAAATTATAAGTCTCCTGAAGTGCTTTTGCTATCGTCTTTACATCCTGCATGGTCTGCGTCTGAATATGCAATTAGTTCAAATCCAGAATACTTCGGATACCATAGGCCCATGTTATAGGACTGTCTTAGGTACCGAAAGATCCGCTTGACCTCTTTGAGGTGTTTGACCGTAGGACGTTCTTGATAACGAGCACAAACAAATGTGGCAAAAGCAATATCTAGTCGACTGGCTGTTAGATACATGAGCCCTCTAATAATTTGACGATAAGTCGTTTGATCAGTAGGAGTGCCCTATAAATCAGCATCCAGTCTATCAGTGGCCATATGTGTGCTCATTGAGACACAATCATCCATACCATGTTTCTTTAAAAGCTCAATTGAGTATTGTGACTGACTAATGAATATGCCACGGGGTGATTGATGAACTTGAAGTCCTAGAAAGAACTTTAGTTCACCCATCATAGACATCTCAAAGTTATTTTACATGAGATTTGCAAATCTTTTTGAAAAATCTGGATTTGTAGAACCAAATATGATGTCGTCGACATATACTTGAACAAGTAATATGTCTCCCCCGTGACGTCGTGTAAACAAAGTCAGGTCAACAATACCTTTAGTAAAATGGTGTTCAATCAGAAATGAAGACAGTTTGTCATACCATGCTCGTGGAGCTTGTTTGAGACCGTATAGAGCTTTCTTCAACCTGTAGACATGGTAGGAAAAATTTGGATCAACAAATCCATCAGGTTGGCTAACATAAACTTCCTTTTTCAATGGACCATTGAGAAATGCTGTATTAACATCCATCTAAAAGATAGTGAAGTTTTTATGTGCAGCATATGCAACGAACATTCTGACGGCTTCAAGACGAGCAACAGGAGCAAATGATTCCTCAAAATCTATGCCTTCTTCCTGCTTGTAACCCTTTGCAACAAGACGAGATTTTTTTCAAATAACAATGTTGTCTGTATCATATTTATTCTTCTAGTGCCATTTGACAACAATTATATTCTTTCCATCTGGTCTACGAACTAGTTCCTATATGCCTAGTCTCTCGAATTGATGCAGCTTATCTTGCGAAAGATTCTATCCAGCTGTGATCTGACATGGCTTATTTGATGTTCTTTGGCTTGAAGATACTAACGGTTAATGCATACATACATACCTCAAAATCAGTCTGAAGTCTATTACGAGTCAGCACAGGTTTGGATGGGTCACCAATTACTTGTTCTAAAGGATGAGCTTTTGTCCAGCTATGTGTTGAGGGTTGTACTTGGTGGCACTCATGCATATTTGATGGGTCTAGATTTGTTGTTGATGACTCGGCTTCTTTAAAGTTTAGAGCATCATATGGAACAAATACCGTATTACCATCAAAATCTGCAGAGTCTTCTTGATTGAATTCATCAACATTATTTAGTAAGATTGGAGAAGTTTGTTCTTTGGATATAGATACAATGGGAGGAGACTCTTGTTTTTCAACGATGATTAAAGATGTCGAAGGTAAGTCTTCATTATTGTGAGCTTTTTATGCAGCATAATTAATGGACACCTCAGAAGATCTCTTCTCAAAGTATTCTTCATACATTGGCCCGAACAAATTATCCAAATCCTCTTTAGACGGAGTATGCATGGATTCTTCTGATGAATCATCATTGATAAATTGTTGTTAAACGGGTTCTAAACTGTCATGTTTAGAAGCCATAGTTGTAAGCTCATCAAACTTGACATGGATGGTTTCCATAATCTTTTTGGTTCGTCGATTATATATTCGAAACCCTTTAGATGTTTCCGAATATCTAATAAAGATTCCAATGTCTGCTTTAGGTTTCATCTTTCCAAGGTCATCTCGATCATTTGTTAGATAACACAATGAACCAAACACATGAAAGTACTCCATATTTGGTTTTCTGCCATGAAGAAGTTCATATGGTGTCTTGTTGTACCTTGTATGAATTATTGATCGATTTTGAGTAAAGCAAGCGGTGGAAATTGCCTCAGCCCAAATAAATTCTGGTAATCGTGAAAAGATAAGCATTGTGCATGCAACCTTGACAAGAGTACGACACCATTTTGTTGAGGCGTTCGAGCAATTGAAAATTGTTGCATAATGACTAACTTTTCATAATGAGCCTTAAGAGTTGCGTTTTTAAATTCAGTACCATTGTCAGTTCGAATCTTTTGAACTTTGGCGTTGTAATTCAATTGAACTTGAGCAATAAACTTCTTTATGATCTATAGAGTCTCATCTTTTGTATGAATAAATGTGAATCGAGAATAATCATCAACGATCACAAGAATATACTTCTTTCCGTTGATCGATGCGACCCTCATTGGTCCGCATAAATCCATATGTAGCAATTCCAATTTGGAATGAGTACTTGGAACCAATTTAGGTGGATGAGAAGATTTCTTACTCTTTCCCTGCTCACATGCATAACACAAATGATCTTTACTGTATTTGAATTTTGGAAGACCGTCAACCAAATCATGTTTGGTAAGATCGTTAATAGTACTAAAGTTCAGATGTGAAAGCCTTCGGTGTCATAACCATGACTTTGTTGAAGTGACTTTGGACATAAGACAAACATGTGAAGAAGCAGCCATATTTAAAATGGAGATAGTGTACAAATTGGATTCACGAGCTCCTATAAGCAAATCATCTCCTTCCAGATTTCGCACATAGCATGTATTAGAGCGAAAAGCAACTTCTAGATCTCCGTCACAGAATTGACCTACACTGAAGATGTTGTGTCCAAGACCTACAACAAAATATACATGGCAAATAGTGATATTGCCTTGTACATAATCGCCATAGCATGTGATTGTTGCAAAGTGGTCATTTCTAAAGCGGACTGTACCCACGAATTTCTTAATGAAATTTTTCAGCAGTGGACAATCACCAGTCATATGCTTTGAACAACCACTATTAAAAATCCACAGAACGATTTAAACTACCTACAACACATGAAGAAACCACATATAGACAAGTGTATGTTTTGACTACTAATTTTTTAACGGGTACCGATGTTTTAACAGTATTTCTACTATTAATAACATTCGGAGTCGTCTTAATAGGTAACCAACCAACATTTTGTTGTAATTCGTACCACTTTTTCCACATTCGACTAGTTGGAATCTTATTCTTCATGTATTTGCTAAGTGAGTTTTTTCATAAAATTGCTAAAATTGACTTAAACGCACTAGAGACCTTATTCTTGGTACTGAAATGATTATCTGCAACAATCTTAGTTTTGGAAACTTTGGGAGTACTATCTAAGGACTTAGATTATGTAGCCTTAACAAAAAACATAGTTTTTAAAACTACGAGAGTAATGAATAAGGCTCTTGTAACTTTCGAATGCACATTCAATTTATAATTCGCAAGACATTTATCATGACATGGGATAAGCATATTTTTAGCATAAGTAAGCACATTTTTAGCACAAGAAATACATAATACATCCTTTGCTTTAAGAGCATTTCTAACATCAACATCAGGTACAATCTTTTTGTTTGAAACAACAATTTTAGATGCAACATATGTCATTTTATTTGTCCTAACAGAAACTTCTACTTTCTCTGATGAATTCTTAGTGTTGGGTAAGACACTATTCTTGAATGGTGAATCTCTATTTGATGGTCTTCTAACACTAGAAGCAGCTTTCAGGCCTGTAGAAGATAAAACACTCTTAACTTTGTTTGTAATTGTTTCCTATTTCTTTGAAATCATGACTTTGTACATTCCAAGTGCTATGACATTTTTGTTTGTGTCAGCATCTTAGGTGAAGTCTGTAAAGTGACTGTTTTTGACAAAACATGTTTCTCTTTTGTTTTAGGAGCAACAGTTTTCTTTTGAAAGACTTGTTTATTTAGTGTTGTAACACAAAGAAGTTGATTAGAAACATTGGTTTTGTCAAACTTAGTGTTCACAGACTTACCTTTTTCAACATTTTTTAGTTTAACTTTTAACTAAGATATTGTTATCAAAAGATCTTGATTCTGTGCACGTACTTCTGCATATGCATAGGTCTTTTGATTAACATGCTCAATCAATTCATTGATTTCCCCTTGAGTTTGAGTTCATGTCTTTTTGATTGAATTGAAAAGTTTTTGATATTCTGATTTGACATTTTCTCATTCCTTTATCAAAGATTGTACTTGAAACTCCAAAGACACGTTCTCACTCTCAAGCTTTTCCATGTTTGATATCCAAGAGGTTTCACAAACGGTTTTCAAAGAAGATTTACATTTTCGTTTTTCTTTTTCATGTTGTAATTGTAATTCAAAATCAAGGCTTTGTTTTTGACATCTTTGAACATCGTTTTCAAGAATATTTATTCGCTTTTGCATTCCCTCTTGGATTTCAATGGAATTCCTCTGAATTTACTCAATTTCATCTTGCACATTATTTTCTACACATTCATAATTCACAAACAAACAACATTCGATTTCATGCTTGAGTTTTGCTTCCAAGAGTTGATGATTCAAAAGCTCATTTTGTTTCCATGTTGCACTAAGATCACTTTTGGTTGAGTCAAAAACATCTTTCATTTCTTTTATATCTTTTAAAAATCGTTTTTGAAAGATTTCAAAATTCAAATGCAACTTATGAAGAATTGGTTTCACTTCTTGTTGACAAAATTTGGTTAACCGTATTTCTTCTGGAGAAGTATAGAAAATGCTTTCACGTTTAGAATTTGTTTGTAATAATGTAAACAACGTTTTAAATTCATTTTCCATTTTTTTCAAGTCCAGTTTCATTGGATTTGCACTAGGCATTGGTGCCATAGGTGGTTTTGTCTCAGAAGGTGAAGACAGTGAACTTGCATTTGAAGAAATTTCAGAAGATAAGAAATATTTTTGTTCAGCAGAAAATTCCTTTTGTGGAACAAAATCTTCATAAAGAGCATTTAACTTTTTGTAATCAATTGTACAAACATTTTATTTTTTCTCAATAGCAATTGGATCTTTTAATTTATTTTTTATTTTTATTTGACTCTTGGTTGCATCATCAAGTATGTCCTCAGTATCCCTAATATTCACATGAATTTTCAAATCATCAAAGCAAGAAGCATCATATAATTTTGGATTATGAGAAATTACTTTCTTGAGAGTATAAGGATTTTGGTATCCCATACCATGTTTTACATTTGAATAATAGAATGACATTGGTTTTGGTCCAAGCATAAACATTCCTTGTAGGGAGTTACCAATTTTCAACACTACATCTTTATTCTTTTTAGCTCTTGCTTCAAGATCGAGAACAGTGTCATGGTACTTATCTTCATTTTCACTCATTTTTCGTTTCAAAATTGTTTGAGTCTTTTGAAGTTCCAAAATTGGTCTTTTTAATTCAACAACAGACAACTGTAAGTTATCTCGTTTTTGTTCTAAATCTCGAATAATGTCCCGATCATGAATAAATTAAGATTGTAAATCCTTTTCTGATCGTCTTGCTTTTCTATCAGCCTCAATAAATTCGTTAAAAAAGGTAGTGTTATTTCCTTTGGTCATTTCAAAAACCCAAACCTTTTCCTTATACGACTCAAGCTGTTTATTCAACATTGTGTTTTGTTGTTGTACTTTTTAGTAATTATTTGTTGTTTCTCAGCTTCCTTATATACATTTCTAGCTAATTGCTCTAATTCATATGATTCATGAACATTGTTATCGTATTCAACACTGCCACTATTAACATCTACATTTGGTTTATCAAATATAATATTGCTATCAATTTGATCATCACCAAATGTATCGTTAATAATTTTAGGTTGCTTCGAATACTTTTGCTCTTGATTATCTTTAGGAAATAATGGATTCACATAACTGGTGGATGGTGTTTGTACCTCACTGAGGAATGCAGAATCCTAGCTTGGCCCTACATCAGAATCAATGTTTGCTGGTTGAATTCTGGCCATCAAGCATATATTTGCACTCAATTCCTCAATTTCTTCCATCCGTGAAGCATCAGCAACAAGAAAGTCATTTTGTTCATCGGTAAGAGTTACTCCTTCTTTATCCTGTTTGGCTAACAACATTTATTCCATGAAGTACTTTGAATCTTGAACTCTTGGCTTTGGATAATTACAAGCATAATGACCTTTCTCACTACAATTGTAGCATTGAACATTTGTAGCAGATCCCGAAGACGTAGTCCAAAGAGTTCTCTGTGTATTCCCAACATCATTCTGAACATTGTTATCGTCAATAATTTCCTCTAGAACAAATAAACTTCTTGTATTTCTGCCATTATTCCTAGAATTTATGCTTTGAATTTTACTCTGTCAGCTTGCACAATTGCTTGATTTCTAGTGTTAGAAGAAGTGCAAAGACGATTATCTGTTGGATTAGAGAAACGTTAAGTGATTGCTCGAGCGAGCAACATCATTGCAGAAGTAAGTGGATCTTCAAAATTGTTTTGAAATGCATCCCCTTGATAATCATCATCATAATCAACAACTGAAGAAGGTTGTGTGACATAGTAGGGTGATGAAGTTCTAGAAGAGGAACCCGTATGTGTCACCAATGCAAGGGGATCATGAGACTTTTCCAATTTCTTTGCTCTGGATGTGTTAATTAGTTTATCATATTGGGAAAGATAATCAAACAAATCATCATAAGAATCTTTTATTAACCTCTTTGCAAGACGAACTTGAGTGACATACTTCAGCCATTCAGGTTGTAAACAATTTAGAAACTTTGTGTTGACAGTGACTTTTGGGAATTTGATTCCATTTCATTCCAGACCCTTCATTAGCTGAGCAAAACGATTGTAGACTGACACAAGTGATTCTCCTGGTTCAACAACGAATTGATCAAACTCATTATTGAAGCGTGTTTCTCTGTCAACTTTGTTTTGCACAGTTCCTCGCATTAATCGTTCAACTCTTTGCCACATGGCTTGTGTAGTTGTGCAAGCATCCACAGAGTTATATATGTCATTTGGGATAGAGATTAAAATTAAATTCATTGCTTCAATCTCGGCTTCATAGTGTTTCAAATCATCTCATGTTAAATCATCTTCTGTTTGCTTCCTTGGTGGTTTAGAATCAAAAGGAGTGAAATCTTTAAACTCATATGGACCTTCATCAATTTCCTTGTTAAGCCACTTTTTGTTTTCTTTCTTTCGATTAAGGTACCTTCTGAAATGACTTGCCCATGGTATATAACTACCTCTTTCAAGCATTGGCGATCTAGTCTCAGAACCGACATCAACAAGAGATTGTTGATGTGTAGTAAAAGTCAACATTTCTTGTGACTCAAAAATTAGATTTTTGTAGACGAAAAAGAGTTCTATTTGTGATTTACCAGAAACTTAACTACTTGCCAAGTTTGACACTTTGTCGATATTAACAAATTCAATAAGACACGTGTCACAATTTGATGACCAAATTCGAAAATGAGCAACTTGTCTAAAATACCCAAAATTTGATAACACTGTTGTCGAAAATACCCCAAATTTGGAATCTCAGACACAGTATTTCTTGGACAACACAATTGTTAGAGATACGAAAATCCGTCTAACAAAGAAGTTTCGGTCACTCGAAGATACAAGACTAAAGCTAGCTCGTTAGTTAACGTTTAATAGTGTAATCGGGCCAAATTGTGTAAAGCCCAAAGAAAGCCCAAGGCTTTCCCTAGGCCGGCCCACCTTAGCCCACGTTTGTAAGGCTATATAAGCCATTTTCCTTTTCATTTTAGGTGAGACTTTACACACAGTAAAGAAACTCTGTCAAGATTAGGTTAGCCACCAAAAGTATTGTTTCTTCATTCATTATCAATAAAAAGTCTTTTAATGTTTAATCTTTGTGTTCTTGATCACGTGTTCTACCATGGAATGATCTAGGGATCCTACAATTGGTATCAGAGCCAAAAGTGATTGTTTGTTTTATTTTATTTTTTTAACGACTTACCCATGGTATATAACTAACCTTGTAACAAGGTGCAATTAGGCTCTGAACCGCATCAGCAAGAATTGGTTGATATGTATAGAAGTTGACATATCCGTGTGAACTCAAAGAATAAGTTTTGTAGACGAAAAAGAGTTCTATTTGTGATTTACCAGAAACTTCAATACTTTACACACAGTAAAGAAACTCTGTCAAGATTAGGTTAGCCACCAAAAGTATTGTTTCTTCATTCGTTATCAATAAAAAGTCTTTTAATGTTTAATCTTTGTGTTCTTGATCACATGTTCTACCATGGAATGATCTAGGGATCCTACAACAATTCTCGATAAAATCAATTTCGAAACGTTTCTCGAACAATACTAAACTCGAAAAACTCAAACTTCGATATACACACTTTTTGAAAACCTTTTCAATTAAAATTTGATATATCAGTTACGATAAAACTGTAATAATATCAATTTTGATGAAACTTAATCCGTTTAAAGTGTTTCCAAAAAAGAATGTCACAAATTCGATAAAACCAAAAATGTGGTTTTCACACTTAGAATCCGAAAATGA
Source organism: Tanacetum coccineum (assembly GCA_026074375.1). Lineage (NCBI taxonomy): Eukaryota > Viridiplantae > Streptophyta > Magnoliopsida > Asterales > Asteraceae > Tanacetum > Tanacetum coccineum. Next base: position 414 of record BQNB010014664.1, on the reverse strand, counting down.
TCACAATTTCGATAAAACCGAAAGAAATGATCACTTTACGATTCATAAATCCGTATTATAATGTCAAAACTTATCCTTTTTCCCGTTTAACACAATTTCGATAAAACCAAAATTGTGTCAAAAATGTGATGTGATATCGAAAATGACTTTCCTAACACAATTCTCGATAAAACCGAGAAATTGTGTATCTATTACAACTTTTAGACTTGATTTCGAAAATGAGATGTATTCCTAATACACAATTTCGATAAAACCAAAAACTTGTGCAAAAACTAAAACTCAGTAACAACTTCTGAATTTGAGATAAAAAACACCTAAAGTACAAGCTTCGATAAAACCGAAAGCTCGTATTACTATTACAACTCGATCTAACAACAATAAGACTTCCGAAAATGACTAAACTTCGATAACTCC